>JAZHYW010037831.1:0-118195 GCA_037355805.1 Ixodes ricinus | reverse complement strand
GGCCAATTTCTGCAGTAAGTGAAGCAAAGTCTAAGTGAAACTTTGCAAACAGCAGCTGAGAGAAGTTTCTTATCGCATATAAATCTTTTATTTTTAATAAATTTGTTTTGGTTTTTTAGGTTTGTTAAAACTCTTTATTGTTTTGTTTCGCCCCTGTTTTTCTAATGATGTTACATTAACTTTTTATTTACACATTTAATATGCACTTCGAACAAGCTTCTTACAAGCCAATCCAATCCACTCTGAACTTGCAGAGTGTGGACTAGAAGCCAACGTTACTAGAACTCAGTTGGGAACACTGATCTCTACGACAATTGCTGGATCGTGCTTCCCACTCCCACGAGTGAAGCCATCGGACGGCTATCTTGCTCGTAGACAAATTGCAGTTTTGCTAGTGTTGCAGAGGCTGGTGGCAGCGTGCCGAAGACACGTTTTCTACTCGTTCGTCGTCATTCGTGGAAGAAGTTTTTTAAGACCCTGCGTAAGGTTGAGACTTGTCGTCGAGAACAAGTGGAAAATTTTACGAAAGCGCAGTGCCGCAGGAAAAGGCAGAACTCACAGAAAGCAAGTTTCGCCGGTCTCGCAGCATGATCAAAGCTTCCTTGGCATGCCGAAATGCTGTCTCTGTGCCTTCACACGCATGGATACCGATCAAGAATCGGTGCCGCAGCAGTCTTGAAAGTGTGCCGCGCATCTTTGCATCATATATCGGACGCCGAGTTCTGCATCGTCCAGCTGTTCCGGCAAATTTGTTATCAATAAAGGGGAAAAACAATCTGTACGGTTGCTCTTATGCACTATTAGCCATGGCTATGTTCCAAATATACTCTAATGGATCACATGGCAGCACAAATAGAGCGACACTGTGGAGCAAGGATGGTTTTCAAAGGCTAAAGTACAAGACGGCGAGATTGAAAATCTTTGAGGCGCGGCCCATATGGTCGTTTGCAATCAGTTGACCAATCACAATTAGGCGAGCCGCGCTCAAACTTCATGTCACGTGCAATTATTGATAATGAGCCAGACCACTGATCAGTGATGACGAGCTGTGTGCACGGTATTCTGTAAGCCGTCTAACGACTTAAAAAGACGTGCCTTCCCCCCCTTTTCCGTCGCCACTGAACGCTGGATCAAGCTTGTTTCTGGACTGTGAGTGCCGCAAGTTACAAATATAGTCGTCAGAGTTAAATAAAATGCTGCTCCGGAGGCACATGACTTCATGCACATTGTACTCACAAAACACATCCACACGGCATCAAATCTTCATCGGTATCCAAGCGTGCGAAGGCACAGAGACATGGCACTTCAGCGTGCCTATAGGAAGCTGACGCCACAAGACCGGTGAAACTTGCTTTCGACGAGTTCTGCATTTTTTTGCGGCACTGCACTTTCACAAAAAATTTATGTGTTCTCAACAGCAAGTCTCAAGGCTTACACAGGGTCTTGACTTCTTCGGCGAATGACGACGAACGAGTAGGAAACGTGTCTTCAGCACGCTGCCGCTGGACTCTGCAACGCTATAGCAAAACCGCAAATCGATCTACAAGCAAGATGGCCGACCGACGGCTTCAGTCGTGCTGCAGCGAACAAGCAGGGAAGCGCAATCTAGCAATTGTCATAGAGATCAGTAGTTGGGAAACTGCCAGAGCCGGCTCTGAAATGGTGGCACTAATCCATACTCAAGAACCGAGCTAATGGTATACCAACACCGCCATTTCTCTAGCAGCAGCCACTCGAGGAACTGTACGGCTGCTTGTATTAAATCGGGAGTATCGCATTCGATAGCGTCCGCTGTGACTTCTTTTTTGGCTTTAATCGTCCATTTTGCCGCCGATACATATACGGTGAAAGGGTTTTCAAGGATGCTGACCCCCCTTCTCCCAAGCGGACGCGCCACAAATTACTAACGAAATCAGGACGCACCCAGCGCTACCTGAAATCGCCGGTGAGACATGATTGTAAAAAAAAACAATATTAATTGGGCCGCAAAATGTTGTAAAGATTTGAGAAAACATCACGCGCCTGCTATTTTGTACTAGAATCCAATGAAAGTTACTACAAAAAGTTTTTTTTTGGTTTGTTTTTATGCAAAAACATGCTTTCTAAAAGCACAAGGTGACTATACAGTTAAGAAAAAATATTGAGCCGCCACCTTGACATCTCGAGCCTGGAAGTTTCGATACTCTGGGAACATTCAGTGACTCTAGCAGTAGCCATATAAAGCAACTTTCATGCTTCAACTCATCGATAAAGGGTGGCCCTGTTATCGTATTTAGCTCGGTGTGGGTGGACGTCAGCGGCCCAGGTTTCAATGGTGAGTTTTCCAACCGAGTGTTTGTTGTAACGTTGACTAGAGCGCTATACATCTCCTTCGGAGAGTGCGAACCATGGTGCGGACGGACCACTGATCTCTACGACAATCGGTAACCGGCGTTTGAGCCTGAAGTTTCGTCAGTGGACAGTATGTATCACGTGACTTAGCACTTCCGGTTCGTGCGGTGCGTGCAGCAGACGCATTACAGCCGTGCCACGATTGCTACTCCCGTGCTTTACTCAGCGAAAAAAATGGTTTATTGCTCTGCGCTATGTTGTTCGAATGCAAACCACAAAGAGAACAAGATGTGCTGGTCCCCGTGGAACGAAGCGTGGAAGCAGTGGTGGGCTGTCGCTGTTAAGCAAACGACGCAGCGATGTGACCTGTGGCAGCCAAGTGTCAGAGCCCGTTTATGCGAGGCTCATTGAAATGCCCCATGACTTCGCCATGTAGGAGCGTGTTTTCAAACTCGTTGTAAGGGAGACTGACTTGATGCAGGCTCTGCAGCCAGAGATCAGCGTGTACACGAAATATGTTGTGCTTCAAAATGTCGCAGCGTGTCTCTTTTGGCGCTCGCATTTGGTTAACTGGCCGATTTTGGCTCAGGCAGCGCTTCATCTCCTCAGCCTGCCAGTGTCCAGTGTTAACGTTGAGAGGGCATTCTCGAAGCTCAGGGTCATTAATAGGAAAGAAAGAGCACGGATCAACAAGGAGAACCTGGGAAAGTACATGCGTATTTACTATAATAAGATCACGTATCCTGATGTACAGAAGGTGAAGTTCCATGTTTTTGGGCATAGGCTTTACATCTGACTTGTTTGTACTTCTGCCTTTTTTTCTTGTTTGTTTTACAGTTGCACACAATTGCCAAATAAGGTGTCGATTTTTTTTCAATGCATCTATGCCGTTATTTTTTAAGTGATAACAAATATCAGGGCTACACGGATCATCCAATCCGGCGTCCGGTAAACTCGTAAACGGCAAACCCTTGTAAGCATAAATATAAACTGAAAACAAAACCGAAAATTGAATTTTAAAATAAACACCTAAAAAGTATGCCGAACTTCGAAAAAATAAAAACCGAAAATGCGGAACCCTATCCATAAGCCTCCGATGTCAGTGTATGGCTCAAGACCTAAATGCCAACTGAGGTGTAATAGGCGACAATAGAGCTTAGAGGCTGGCCATCTTTCAAATATCTGAGCCAAATATCAGACATCTGGCGTCGCCCATTGATTTGAATGTAAATGAAAACGAAAAATGAAACAAAGAAATAAGAGAAAAAAGAAAAGGAAAGAAATGAGCTGACTACTCTAACTCCTGCCTCAGAAATTCTACCCCAGTCTTGGATAACCTAATCCTAAGGGAAGGTGAGGCAAAGTTTAAACCATCACCGGTCATCTGATAGGACTCAAATATTTCTCTGCAGTCTGTCCATGTGTTCCCAGAGAACTACGGTTGCATGGACGTGCGGCTCACAGTTCAAACAAATGCGGTTTGCTCCACAATAGGGTGAAAAGAGTCACTGGATGCTCGGGTTAATTTGACTCCCCGAGGCATCTGGCAAATGGACTTATCTCCGCAGGACGCCGACAGGGTATTTATGCTCGCCGAGGTTTTTACTTAAACATGACCTACAAGAGCCCAACTACCCAGAAGACATTTTGCGGCACGAAATCAATTTTCTTTCAACCCGAAAACAAGTGGTAAAGAATCGGCCGGTTTCAGTCGCGCTCACTCTTTTTTCCAGCCACGCCACGTGCCTGGAAAACTAAAGCGTACCAAATATATTCAAAGTCGAGGGTCATCTAAGGCACACATTCAATAATTAAAGCAGAAAAGATTATGAACCCCATTTTTGTGGCCTTTAAGAAGCTACAAGTACGCTGATCGAAAAAAATGTTGCACAGATTACAGGAAGTACATGTTCTACGTCATTCTCAAAAAGGCGGTGCACCGCAGGCTGGACGACGCGATGGTGGCGCACGACGGACCATTGTTGCAACGGACGTGGGGACACTACTTTGGAACTGTCGTTTGTGGTACCAGCCAATCGACCTTCAAGCGCAGAACATCGAGCGGAAGGGATATGCAAGTGCAAAGCAAACGCACGACCAACGATGTACGCAACTTTGTCGTCCTCCTCCTCTGCTTCACACCCGAGAAGTGTAGGAAAAAAATGTAGTGGTGTGTAGCCACGTGACTTCCGGCAACTTTCTCCTCCCCTACATTTCCTTTTCCTCGGTACACATCGTCCACATGTCGCAGCCATGAACTTCCGCGCTCATGTTTCGGTTTCGAGCAGTTGAGTTTTTCTGGCTATACTAAAATATGCGCGACTCTGTAGCAAAATTGGATTGGATAGTCTCCTACACCATAGTAAATCGCTTGGCAAAAAATTTTACAAATATTTTGGGAACGAAGTACATCACTTGCTTTTTGCAGGGGACAAATGGGTTGGCATGTTGGATGGAACAACCTTTCGGGGCACTATTGTTGTTGACATTTTTGTAAAGTTGTTTGAGGTGCACTTTGCATGAGAAAACGACTAAAAGTATCAAAACGCGATGCGATGGTCATCAAAAGGTGAGCAAAGTTCTGGACATAAGGGATGGCGAAAACAGACTTTTCTCTTTTTGCCGAGAAATTTTGGGGTCAGGGAAGGGAAGGGTGACGCATCGAGAATGGCATCATTAAATGTCAGTTGCCAAAAAAACTGTACTAAGTTCCTCCATGTTTTTATTCTTTCGTGTTTCTCAAATTCGTCAACTTTTTTTTTTTTTAACTCTACGCGAAGTTATGAAACGACATGCGAGCAAAGGAGTTTTATTTAATTGAGAGCTCTCACACGCACCCACTACTTCACATTGCATTCCACACCGCACAAAATGGACACTCACATCGTCCAATGGATGACACAAAGTTACGACAACCGGGGTTTGAAATGAACTTGCTGCCTCGCAAATCTCACAAAACCTAAATATTTATAACAAAAATTTTCTGCTCGACCTTACACACAAATGCCTCCCCATTGTTGCAGTGCCTTTTATGCAGATCACAGGAGCAGCCAGGGACATGCACAAGGAAACAGTGGTGGTAGTGTCGACAATAGGGTACAATTAAAAAGCATATTTTCTTTGTGTTCAGCAATATTCGTTGCATCCAATACCTGCACATTCGGTGCCTATACTTCCACTGACTGAAATGTGACAAATGCATTCTGACACAACCAGGACATCAGACATGGACATGTAACTAGCCACCACAGGAAAAGTCTTAACACTGTCTGCCTTCTAGTGTCGGGTAACTCGACCATGTCTAAAATTCAGCCTCCCATTTTCTCCTCTACCTCAGGTTCAATTATTTATGGACATTGTCTTACGATTGTTTTGTAATCCATTTGAGGCGAGCTACCGTCAAGAAATAAATTACACCGAGGTAGCATATATCTCCAGCGTATAATTCAAACACACACACACACCTAAGTTTTCTAAGCTGAAATTGCAATATTATCTCGTAGATGCAAGGCTGTGCTTTTGTACGAATTAAACCCTAATCTCAAGTTTGGGAAACACTAATGGCACGTTCACACTAGCAGCTGAGCTGCGTTTCCTAAGTGCTTGTGGATGCGGTTCGCGAGTGACCTCGTTCGGACGCACTCGGATGCGGTTGGGGGTTTCTTGGTGATAATGCGTGATCTTTCTGGACCTGCATTTGGCAACCTTGTTTTAAAATCCAAAATCTAGTTTACTACAAGATTCAAAGACAAAATTTCATATTTTGGTGCTCTTTGCACGCATCCCGAGTTTGGGCAGTGGCAGAAGAGACATGGGCACACAAAACTCCACTGGCACTTCCTCCGAGCTCATCCAGAAGCAAAGACCAGCTAGGCATGTCCTGCTGAATCATAGCCTCCGGGTTGAATAGAGGAAGATGCCCCTTTTCTTTCAAGTGGACTCTTCCCCTATGAATAGCTGACCTCCTTTTCAGGATAAAAGGGCCCAATTTCCTCCTCGTCGTTCGCTTTTCCATTTTTGGAGTAGTGAGCAGCAATGGTGGTGTGGGTCCGGTGTTAGCCGATCGTGGTTTGATCGGTGGACTTGCTTCTTGTCCACTGCCTGTTTGACATTAAGCTGTAGAGAAAAGGGCAGACGAAAACGACTACGTCCGACGCATTCCAAAATCGAACTGTTCTGTTTTTCTTTTATTTGCACGCGATCCTTTGCACGCGATCTTCTTTTCGCAGTGGCTATCGCCACATACCGTACAAATACCGTACAGATCACCTGTGTATCATGTGGTAGGTATGTTTTATTTCTTGAGTAGGTGCCCTTTAGTCCTTTTGGTGGCAGAAACGTCACGAGTCAAGCTAGCGCGGCCGTTTTGGGTGCCATGCCAGTTCCGCGATAGTGTGGTATAGTGGCATGCCGCAGTGTCCCAACAGATATCACCGCATTAACGCTGAGGCCATCAGTGATTCGAACACTTTGATTACTAGGAGTGGGCCCATCTTTCAGTGTTTAACCCCTTGACCGCTCTGGACGAGCCTAGCTCGTCCACCTAAAACCGTCCCGAAACCGTTTAGGATGAGTGTATCTCGTCCGCGCACCCTACCTTGCCCCTTGGCTGTTTTGGACGACCCAGGCTCGTTCAGAGCTTAGTTTGCGGCACTACAAAGAGATGGCAGCACATGTTTTTTATTGGACTCATTTTTTAAAGATGACGACCAATTGTGGAGACACATGCAACCCGGGCCGCATGCGCAATAAATAAAAAAAATAAAAACAACTTATAATCAAAACTGCAACAAAATAAAAACTGTTAAAGGGTTAAGAAAAACCTTAAGCTTTGACTTTAAGAGTGGAATGTGATAGCATTATTGGGTCCCGTTTGCAAAGCCTTCTTATATAAACGCATGCTCGTTGCCAAGCCACGCAAGCGTGTGAGCATGGCCTTGTCGGTAGCGTCACGTATCACGTGACGTCACATGTGGCTGCGTGCATTGCATTATGGGATTTACCTGCTAAATATGGTGGAAAAATTTTCTCGCAAAACTTAGCTAACAAATTTTTCGACAAAGCTAGCAGAAAAATGTTTCGCCAAATTTAGCGAGATATTCTCCACTAAATTTGGCAGGAACATTTTCCGCCAAATTAACGGGCAAATCCCATAATGCAACGCGCGCAGCTACGTGTGACACACGTGGCTGCGGGCACAATATTATGGCAATTTTTGGTCCCACCGACGCCGTATTTTCTGCGACACAAGCTCCCAAAGCAAATCAAGTCAAAGATAGGGGTGGGTTATTTCTTGTGGGTGGGGCATCTCTTGGGATATTAGCTAGTTAGGAGAGGGGCTTATGGGGCTTCGGCCCATGCTTTGGAAATCTAGCCAACCCTATAATATATGCATGCACTTTGCACGTACCCCGATACATGCGCATTTTGCACGCCCCACACGCCAAAGACATGCCAGCCACCTCAGCCCTCCCTTCCTACCTACCTACACCCCTACACCTACCCCCCCCCCCCCCAAATAAAAAATCCTGGCTACGCCATTGGTCTGGCGAGTCTATATTTTCCTTTGTGGTGATCAAGTGCAGTGTCAATAGCTCTGAGCAATCTATGCGACTGTCAAAGTGGGTACAAAAGCTGTAACCTCGGACGATCGTGGCGGTAGGTGCCAATGTTTTACGAGCAAAGACTAACGAGGCAGTGCAGCAATGGGCTTTGGCATGTGTCCCTGTTGTTTTGTCGTTTCATAGAAACAAATTCCGTGATCAACTTTTCACGGACATGCTTCGTGCACACATGTTTTGTCGACACTGCAATGTTTTGCAGAAGCGTGACACATGCTTCCACATCGTTTTGTCGACAACAAATATTTTTTGCTCAATGGACTGAATTGTATTACTTGATTAACTTTGTTCACTGGAAGCATACCGGAACTAAATGCAAACTCACCCAAGTGGCACCGGTAGGTCAAAAACATATGAAACGAATGCTGGGAACCTTTCGATGAAATGTCGTAAAAAAACCAATTACCACCGCTTTGGCACCTCGAATAACAAACAGCTTACCCGAACCAAACCACGAGAGCGAAGCGAGTTACGATTACGAGTCAAATGTTTTTCCACCATATTTGAGCGAGGAACGCGAATGCAATGTTTTTCGCCGATTTGTTTGCTGCGACGATGAGACTACACTGCCTACATTGCCTTCGGTCGCCTGACCAGCGACGGGTGCCATTTTGCTCCGAAAGTCACTGACGTCACGTCAGCATTGCGATTGATTGCCGCTTCACGGTGTTTGCAAAGGTAAATGGAAGGAATCGGTTCCGAAGTGGTTGGCAAAAACGCGCTCCAACCGTGCAATCCCAGCCGCTTCGAGGTCGAAAACGCTCGGGTCCACTTCGCGGTTACAGATCCGCTTCCAGTGTGAGCGAGCCATTAGATTGGAGTGAAACACACAATTATTAAAAACCACAATGATGCAACTCCATTCGCTTGCACATGTGCAGTTGAGCCGGAACAAACAAAGCATAGCATCAACTTTCACTGACAAACGAAAAAAAGGTAATCTTATCCAGAACTAAGAATGTGTTCCCTTCAGAGGCGAGAAGGCAGGCCCGTCACGTCTCGTCGCGAGCAAACAGTGCGGGCAGGCTGTTCACGGTTGCACTGTCGTCGATCTCCACCATCATCTTGAGTGGCCTGAAGACGGGCGGCAGGTTCATGATCTCGATGGCCACCTTGAACTGCTGCCCTATGTTCTTCTGCAGCGACACAAGCACAAAAGGACCCGTTTGAGGAGACACATAGTTAAGCACCTCAAGCACAGAGTTCTAATCCTAAGACCACTTGACCCATAAATGATTCAAACGGTCAATCTGACTGGCGGCACACTAAAAGGCGCACCGTCTCTCGTGGGCAGAGTTTGAGCATGACATTGTATCTCTCGCACTCGGGCTTAAAAGCTCCAGTTTTGATGGCTTTTACAAACATTTGTGCCCTTTTTCGTAAAAATATATTCAATAGAAAATTCTGAGAAAAAGCTGAGAGGGCATCGTAGCTAGGGAAGGCGGTGAAGTCGTACCTCGCTTCCCACACATTCTCGGCGGAAGTTTTGGTTTCAGTGGTTGATGCTAGCCTTTGTGTTCTGTATTTTGCGAAGGAACACTCGCTCAAACGATCCGGAAGGAACAAGGCAACTTTTTTGTCCCCCGATCATTGTTTTTAGAAAAAAAAAGGGGTGCCCGATGCGAATGTGACCGAGCTGACCGTGGTTAGAGTTTGAAAGAAGCCCCCTCACCCCGATGATGGGGGAGATGAGCTTGCGGAAGAGCTCCTTCTTCTTCTTCTCTGTCACCTGCTTTCCGTCCGGTCCCGGCCCCAGCTTCTCCTCAAATGCCTGCACATCAGAGCCTCAAGCAGTCATGGACCATTCCCACCAGTGTCGGCTCTCGCTTACGCATGTGTTACAATCGATGAGAAAACAAAAAAGAGACTGTGAGCCAGCTTTGGCTGTGTTGTCATCCTCGAAATCGTCACCTCTCTGTTCAGAGCCTAAATTTTCCAAAATATGTTCTTCACATTTCTTTTCTTTTTTGTAGGTACAGTCGCCGACCGATTTTCCGGACTTTGCAAGGACCAAAAAACGTCTAAATAATAGATCCAGCTAAATGGACCCCAATCAAAGTACGTAGAAATGGGAACAGACGAGTGCAGTCGGCAGCACTAACTCTATGGCAGTGTTGGATATCTTACTCGAGTAGGTCCGAATTGGCTACTCCCACGGGTCTCCCGAACCCCTCCGAGCACAAAGCCAGGAGGAGACTGGCACCTCGTGAAATCACGGAGCGCCACACCTTTTAGATGCTGGCTCTGAGCTGTGCCATAAGCTTCCTCTGCTGGGGAAATCAACATTTGTAAATTGGAAGGCCCGGAGGAGAGCTGTATGCGCCAAGAATCTCGGAGGCCATGGTTGCACCATGCCCTACGTCAGAAGTTTGGCACGGTGCTGTGGAGGCAAAGAGCAAGAGAGGAAAAAGCAAGAGTGCGTTTACGCTAACGCGTAATGTGTGCCGCAGCAATAGCAGCGTGCCGTGAATAAGTCACATTCTTCGGACCCACTACGGTCTTTCCGAGGTTTACCCAGACAGCGTGCCAAATTTGTCTGTTCTTTACGCACCTCAAGCACTCATTTACCCGCCAAATGCACCCACATGCTATTGCTTCCCCGGACCTCAACAGCGAGGGCCGGAGGAGTCGGCACAACGGGGTGCCGACTACAGTGACGGCGGTGGTGAGTGCAGTAGGGAAACCCAGGTGCGACGACTGGCAGTGATCACGCGATTGATAATGTAGCCGACGACATCACTGAGAGTTTTTGCAGAGGACGACCACGAACTTCCCCGGGAAGGTTCCCATAAGCAGCAGTTGCTCTAAAAATCCCGGGGAAATTTTGAGTGGCCAAGGGGAACAAAACCGACCGATTGTTAAGTCTCTTTTTGTCCTTCGTAGGGTATTAGTGGAGGCCATAAAACCTAAAAAGCTGACATATTGACACCTGTCGTTGAAGCAAATCAAAATAGATCTTTTTGCTTCATACTTAGTATCATCGCACTGCCAGTGTAACCTCTACGAAATCTATTTTGAACCTGCCTAACCTTGCGTCGCATAGAAAATTTTCTAGTTTGCGTTTGTTCCATGAAATCTATCATAATCCTCCATTACATGAAAAGCTACTGATACCCCATTTCTATATACATCCTCTTGTTTTGATCACCAACACAAGACAAGAATACCATCGTATAAATCTACAACTTTTCACAGTTCATTCATGCCCGGAACCCAGCCTTCACGAAACCACTTTCTAGCGTCTGCGGTAACTTTGTGTGATGGTGCCGCATTTAAAACTGTCTTAAAAGGCAACTTTGGTTTACTTTCAATATTAAGAAAACAATGCAATTCTCTTTAGTATCGCCTAAAAGACGATGCACCAAATATCTCGATCTAATTGCGCCTAAAAGCTGATGAAACTGGCAAACAAAGTTTGAGGTGCGCGAAATTACCAAAATGTGCTAATCCAAGCGGGCGAGGCACAGCCAACAGCGCGGTCAATATCACCGTGTTGGAGCAGCCCACCCTGCGTTACCTGCGTCATGCTCGAGGCTCTCGGGGAGATTCCTTTGCTTTCAAGCGAAGCCTACAGGCGGCGCTAACAGAGCACTCATCGTTGACCACGTCTTTCGCAGAACGCGCATGCACTTGTGAGCTCCCAAGCGAGCATGCGTCTTATCCGGCAGCATCCATCGCGTGCGAGAAAGCCAGTCTGCGACGTCGAGCACGGCATGCTTCTACAAACCCGTCGCGACATATTGACAGCGGTTTACTGAACTTCTATCTACTGCCAAAAATTCCGTAAGAATGCCCACCCAAAATGAAGAGATAAACGGTGAAAAACATGAAGTGGGCTATCCTTGAGAAAGACACAGCAAAACTTCATCGAAAATTAATGATAAACACCGGGACACCCGCTACAAACCACGCGACGCGAGAACTGATACCGCTGATCGCGGACACACCAGACATCACACAGTTGATGCTATTTCCGTCGGACACGGCGTGATGTCCGACAGAAGTCAGGGGGTGGGTGACGTTTCAGAATTTTGGGGGGGGGGGGGGAAGGGGCATCTTTACGAGATTTTGTGGTAATGTTTTCAAAACAAGCCCTACAGAAAACTTGCCTTTTTCTGTGCTAAAACACAAGCTGCGACCGCGGTAGTGCAGGCATGGTCAGGAGAAGCGGCGTGGTCAGGAGAAGCAGACTGCCAATCGTAGCAGAACACTTTTGCCCTTGCGCCGAGCTGCTCCCAGCCACCCGGCACGTCACGTCACAATTTGTACCGTGTGGTTAGAGCATAAATGTGATGACGCCGGAGCAATGTTGCCCACCGCAGATAAGGTTTTGGTTTGTGGTAAACTTTAAATAAAGATTGCGCAAAAATATTCCTTTCTTGGAAAAAAAGAAAAAAAAATTGACCGCATTTCCACGTGGTGAATGATGTCGATTGGGGCGAAGCTCTGGTGGTGCTTGTCTGCGTAGACGCTGGGCCGCAGCATGCCGACCGAGCCTTTCGTTTGTCTTCATCCATGTCAGAAAGAGAATGTGTGGTATGGAACGTGGTTATATATGCATTTGAGCATCTAACCGCAGCGCCCTCTCGTCTATAAACGTTGAGTCAATGCATGCAAAGTTTAATGGGATTATATACGCATTTGACCGCAGTGCCCTCTCCTGTATAGACGTTGAGCGGCTACATGCAACGCTTCATCCATGACTTCCCCAGCTCTCGAGTTACTACCACATCTTAGAGCCCCTACTCATCCCGCATTCGTGACTGAGTGGTTAAGGCGATGGACTAGAAATCCATTGAGGTCTCCCCGCACAGATTCGAATCCTAATAACTGTGCAAACATTTTTTTTTCATATTTTTTTTATTATATTTTTTTTGCCCCACACGAGCACGTGAGCACATGAGCTCACGAACAGGAGCATGAGCACTGGATGCCAGACAGACACCAGACAGATGGACGGACGGACATGGCTAGCCCCTAAAAAGCTTCGCCCTTAAAAGGAAGTCGCTTACAGCCACCTGTACTACCACCGAGTTAGAGTGCAGCTCTTGAGGAAGAGGAGGGAAGAATACTGGGGGGAGCGTATAGCCCTCCTCCCTCCTCCTCACCTCGCCTGCTACTCCCTCTCTCCGAGCAGCGTCGGCATAACCGCGACGTCCCATGACCTCACGGGGGTCACATGACCTCACGGGGGCCAGGTGATGTCACCGAGGTCACGTGACCTCACGGGGGTCTCGTGACGTCACTGGAGTCACGTGACCTCACAGGGGTCACGTGATGTCACTGGGATCATGTGACCTCAAGGGGGTCACGTGATGTCACCGGGGTCACGTGACCTCACGGGGGTCTCGTGACGTCACTGGAGTCACGTGACCTCATGGGGCCTCACGTGACCTCACAGGGGTCACGTGATGTCACTGGGATCATGTGACCTCAAGGGGGTCACGTGATGTCACCGGGGTCACGTGACCACACGGTTACGCCGACGCTCAAGCCGGAAACGGGCGCCTAAGAGCTGCACTCTAAAAATGACGAAGTGTTTATTACTACCTTGGGGTATATCAACCATGATATACCTTGGGGTATACCAACCATGCATTAACTCACATTCCTTGGAATTGACTGGAGTTGCCCTTTAACGATGTCCCTACTTTAGGATTTTATTCCCAGCCAATTATTTTCATTCTTAGAATTAGTTGTCTTTGTTTCAGACCCACCTTGAGGGCGTCGGGAGTGCAGCCTGGCACGGCGAGCAGCAGGGTGGCCACCCCGGGAAGCGTGGCCGGGTGGTCAGGTACAGGGCCAGGGCGAGGCCCACCAGCAGTCCCTGGAGGATGTCGTGCTCCCCAGCACCTGCAGCCCCTGCAGCACGCAGCGCAGCAGGTAGCAGGCACCCGCCTCGTCCCGGATCAGTCCCTCCTGCTGCATCTGCACAGGGACAAGTAGAAGACAAAACAAATAAAACAAGTCGAAAGCCTGTGTCGTCTGTCGTCTATGTCTCTTTTTCGTTACCGTAATTAAGAGCAAGTAGAAGACTGAATTTTTAAACATTACAAAAATGGGCCCAAAGACAAGCAGAAGGACAAATAGTAGACAGAATAAATAAAACAGCATTGTCTGGGCTGTACTTTCCCTTATGTCATTTTTTCAGTTTTATTTCTTACGATCAGCAACAGGAAGCAGACAAAAGGTTGGGTGTGTTAGTTTCTCCATGCTGCATTCGAGTTCTCCAATTGCTCATTGACTTTCCCCGCACAACGCGGCTGCTTTCTCGCAAATCGGGCTAGGAAGGATGGGGTGGCAACCTTGCGAGCAATGTTTTGCCCACTCTTTGTACTTTGTTAACCCTTTGACGGTCGCCACCGTACACGCACGGCAGTGAATACAGATTTGAAAGTGCCTGGCTAAACGCAAATCTGTGCACACTGCGAAAGATGTTGCTATTTGTTTTGTCTTTGGCGAACTATAAACGTTTGCAAGGTGTTTCGCTTTGCTGGGCTCTTCATAGTTCTCAAATTAGAAGCCCCTCCGACGTTGACATCACGTGCCAGGACGTCAGGATTCGAATGAAAGGCTACGCAGGCAGTCAGGCGAGACCCTAAAACCGTTTTCATCAACCCACTGCTGGCTAAGTTTATTTATCTGCAGCTGGCGCTTGCACCCGTCACAAGAGGATGTTGAGTATCTTCATCAACTGGGCTTGGTTAGGGGGAATCTGCAGCTGTAGGGATCGTGCCAGTTGGGCCATCGGACCACCAGGTGCCAACTGAAAACAGGTCTCGATTGACGTGCCAGGTTGGGGCGTCGACTTCTCCGCAATTGAGGGCACTGCATTCGGGCGGTTCCTGGCGGGGCTTGACGGGTGGCTTACCTGTCTAAGCAGAGGGGTGGCCAGCGTGATGGCCTTGAAGGATACTGAGGTGTCGCACCAGTGGAGGGCATTGAACACCGTCAGCACCACCGATGCACACAGATCCTGCAGGAAATCCATTAACTATTCAAGCTCCTTCCCAAAACTTCATTCTCAGTCAGTCACAAGCCTTACCTTTCCTTAGAACAGATGGTATATTTTAGCGCTAGGATATTTAATACCTGATTCAAATCAGAATTATTTTAGGAAAATTACTACTCAATTCATATTCCCTTAATTCGTGCGACTAATCTCACGTACCGTAAACAACTTTATTTTGACAGGTTCCCACAAATCTTGCGAGCGCATCAGGCCTAACTACTTGACTTCCAGTGCTGTTAACTTAGCAAGAAAGTTGCTAAATTTAGCATGTTTTCAGTGATTTTAACAACATCCCTATTTTTTTTGGAGTCTTAGCAACTATTTTGGGGACTAGTTTTTTTTTTTTTACAGTTAGGGAAATTGTTGTTGCTAAAGCTACGTAGTAGACAGGTGGTCGCTAAAACTCATAAATGCATAATCCTCGTCTTAAAAAAGAGGAAAATAGGTCAGTTGGTTAGCTCCTTGGCAGCTTCCAGTGGACAGCTTTCAACTTCATTGTTTCTCTCCAGTGGAGAGGGGAGGGAGAAAAAAGCAGACAGTTATCGCTGTTGAGGGCGAGGGTGATACGAGTTGGTTGTCGCGAATACGAGTTGGTCAGTTGGTTGACGCGAATACGAAGACATCCTCAAACCACAAACCACTTCCTTTTACAGGGATTATCTAGCAGGTTTTGGGGAAATCATTCGTAAACATCGTGAAAAAAACTACAAAAAAAAGTGTGTTTTAAAGCGAGCAGCTTTGTTCGATAAAAACAAAGCAGATTTGTTCTACTGAGGATGGAGATGTATGCAAAAGGGGTATGATGTCACTGCATTCTTCCGCTGTTTTGTTCCTGGACCAGGATCTTCTCGCCAACGCCTTGAGTAGCTCGAGGTTAACTCAAGGTGTTGGCAAGCGCCTTGGGAATGGGACGACCGGCTACGACTGTTCACTTGGCTCGTCCCTGCAGAAAGTAATCTAAAATATTGTTTCAAATAATAAAAACCTTCACATATCTTGTTTAGACAAAGAATGAAAAAATAATGAATTCAGAAAAACGCTATCATCATCCTCATCATCATCACTTAACAACTTTTCGCTAAAAGTGGTAACTTTTAAGCCGCATCCTGGCGACTTTGTCTAAAAATAAGTTAACAGCACTGCTAACTTCTCATTCCTCTCTTTTACGCGGGCTGTTCCACATTAGCAAGTTGCTGCTTATTCCTTGGAAGGTGTGACAATGCGACTGGGGCTGTCAACAGGAAGGTGGACGACATTGAATCGTTCGTCCTGCAGCGTTTGTGCTGCACCAATCAGAAGAAGATTTCAGATTTCCTCCATTAACTGTGCTCTGTCTGCAGTGTTGAACTGCATGAGCGGTGCCAGTGTCACCATCAATGTCGGGTCCTTCTTCCCACATGGTTCTTTCTGTAGCGCTTGTGCGGGACATTTTCTTTCAATAAATATGTAATGTTCAATCACGTGTAGCCTTTTTTTTTTTTTTCGGATAACACTCAACGTTTGGATATTCCTATTACGAAGGTTCGTTATTTTTGCTCAGATTTAATTACAATTTATGAATTTTCCACTATAACAATATTCAGAAAACAAAGGATTTTCGTGTGTCCGATGAAATTCATTATTATTATTATTATTCATTATACCTTGAAGGTCCATTACTGGACATTACACAAGGGGGATTTGGTCAGGCTACAGTATAATCAACACATAAAAAAAAAAAAAGAACAGTACGAACAGGATAGCAATATCACAACTGAAAAAACCACTTTAACAAAATTATGCATTATACAAATTGTAGGGTCGAAGCACATATAACACTTCATTATGTGGGCAAGGACATCACTATAAACGAAAACTAAATAGTAGTTAAAAAATCTAAAACAGCTACTCGGAATGCTGTAGGGTCGGAAAGTGCGGTTCTGTGATCGGGTAGAGAATTCCAGTGCATGATTGCGCGTGGTAGTGAGGAGTTATTAAAGGCAGATGTATGACCAAAAATGCGCTTATAACTTCGGCTGTTAATTAAACAACGAGATGTTTGGTTAGGAGGCTCAAGCAGGGGGGCGATAACGTTAGGATTAGAATGGCGTGATTTATGAATGATGCATAAAAGGGCAGCGGTGCAACGTATCTCAAGTGGTTGTAAGAGGATAGAGTTTTTAAGAAAGGAGACACTTGCTTGGCGAGAGCAGGTTGATGTTATAAAACGAGCTGCACGAATTTGGATGCTTTCGATCTGATTGATAAGGTATTTCTGGTGGGGGTTCCATACAGCGGAAGAAAATTCAAGTATAGGGCGAACGTAGGTCTCGTACGCTAACTTGTGTAGATGGGGGTTGCAGAGAAAAGGTTGCATCGCAAGTATCCCAGTGTTTTGGATGCAGAACTTGTAATGGCGTCGATGTGGTTAGACCAGGATAGGTTGTCAGAAAGATGAACACCAAGGTATTTGTAAGAGGTTAAGACTGAGAGGGGCGAGTTGTACAAAAGATATGAATGAAGCGATAGTGATTGTTTGCGACTGAAAGATACTACCTTACATTTTGAATAGGGGTGTGCGAATATTCGAAATTTCGAATACGAATCGAATATTTTCCTTATTCGAAACGTATTCGATTCGAAAATTGCATATTCGGAAGTTCCCGAATATTCGGCCAAAGCCGAATATTCGGAAAAAACGGCGAATATTCGCACGAACTGCGACTATTCGAGCAAGTAACGAATAATCTGCCTGCCACGCATTCCCCTATGAATATGTTTATTCACTGAGAAAGGCGTATGATGCGTTATCGGTCTGCTCCGTTTCTATCTGTCCGATGGCAGCAAGACAGGATCAGTGTAAGTTTTTTTTCACCAAGCCCTTTGTTGTGTGGCACTTTTATAGCAATATGGATGCAGGCACGTGCGATTTTGTTTCGGGGGGGGGGGCCGCAGAAAAATGTGTATGAGGGGAGGAGGAGAGGGGTCCCAGCAAAATGATTTGGGGGGCCCCATGGGCACCCCTGGATACGTGCCTGATGTGTTGTAATTGCGCGTTCTATGAATTGATACAGTAAAATGAACCTCGAGAGTGAAATATAAATATAAAATTTTACTCGAAAGTGTTATCTAATATAAATATTTGAGAATGTAAAAACCGAAAAAGCTGGGTGCGAGTAGAACAATGCATCGCCATTGACAACAACTCCTGCCACTCCCGCTGCACTCAAAACTAGGGATGTCGCGAACCTGCCCAGGTTCGAGTTCGACCAAGTTCGACTTTTCGAACCTTCAACGTGATGTTCGACCAAGGTTCGATTGAAGTTCGACTTTTGTGTGCATGTGCGAAAATTAAAAAAAAAGCTAGTTGACTCCACCTAGTGGAGGAAAAGTGCAATATTGGTTGGGTTTATTGGCATCACTGGTTCACATTAATAACTAATGAAAGCACTAAAAGCGCACATTTTCGCTTTCATATGCTGTAAACATTGGAAACCATTTTATGAAATATAAAATAAAGTACTTTCTAAATTATTTGTTTCCCGAAATTCAAAATATTCGCGTAGCAGCGGGGCAATTTGTCCATAAGTCGAACTTCTTCGAATTTTAGTGAAATTTCGCAGGTTTCCCGTGTGAAAGGGCCTTTCTGCTGGGGAAAATGTTGTCAAGGAACGTAGGGAGCGCTTACTTTCTGAACACGTTGAGCAGTTAATTTTCCTACACGATAATTTGTAACGAGTGCATTACTAGAAGTATCTTTAGCCTGCTGCAGCCCTGTAAAATGCAGTTGCATTGATTTATTTCAAAAAGGCAATAAAACCTGCTGTTATCTCTTGTTTTGCCATTTTTTATTATTAGACACATATTCGATATTCGATTCGATATTCGAAGCCCGTTTTTTGTCTTATTCGTATTCGATTCGTATTGGAAAATTTCAATATTCGCACACCCCTAATTTTGAACCATTAAGAGACATAAGCCAATTATCGTACCAAGCACTAATGGAGTTTAGGTCTTGTTGGAGCATTATGTGATCATCGGGATTAGTGATTTGCCTGTAAATAACACAGTCATCCGCAAAGAGGCGTATTTTGGACGAGATGGAATCGGGTAAGTCCTTCACGTATATTAAAAAAGAAGAGGTCCGATCTCGGTTCCCTGTGGCACACCAGAAATTACATCAGACGTGTTAGATTGGTAATTACCGCACACTGTGTCTTGGCGTCGTAGCATTAAGAAGTTACATATTCAGGAGAGTGTAAGAGAGTCAATGTGAAGTGAAGAGAGTTTAGCGAGTAGTCGACAATGAGGAACACGATCAAATGCTTTGGAAAAATCTAAGAAAATGGCATCAGTTTGAGTGTGCTGGTTCATGTTTATGTGAACGTCGTGAGTGAATTATTTTAGTTGTGATTCGCACGAAAACCCTTTACGAAAAACATGCTGCTTCTCATAAAAATATTTGTTATTTTCTAGATGAGATATTGTGTGGGAGAATATGATGTGCTCGAGCAATTTGGATGCCACGCTCGTCAAGGATATAGGGCGGTAGTTTGCAACTAGGCTACAGTCACCATTTTTGTGGATCGGGATAATCTTGCCAATCTTCCAATCGGTGGGGATTTGGCCTGTGGCTATAGGGATTGTTGGAAGAGTAGACAAAGGATTTTACTAAAGATTTCTTTGGTGTTCTTTAAAATTTTCTTAATTTATATTGTCGTGGCCAATGGAGATAGATATTTTTAAGTCGTCGATAAGCATTTCAATGCCGTGTGCAGAGATAGCGATGGGCGTCATAAAAGGGTAGTCGACTTCACCAACTGGAGGAATGTTGAGATTTGACTGTATTAGAAAAGAACTGGTTTATTGAAACTTCTGAAGTTTAAAAGGTAGCGATATTTTACAGAGCTGTACCGATGACCGTCATTACTGTGTACTTTGGGTCGTACAAGGCTCGCCAGGCACCAAGCGCGATGACAGCAATTAGCAAAATGGATGCCCCTGCTACCAAACCGAAGCCGCGTAATGTCAGAAATAATGACTGCTCTCGAAGAGTTCGCTATAAAGGAATGGCGAATTACTTACAAACTCTCTAATATAGTCCATTATATCAAAATCTGTAATAAGCAAAGTTGGCTCTGTGGCATGGATAGGAAGGCCAACGAAACTTAACAAATCAGTACGCTGTAACTAGGGTTCCGCGTTTTCGGTTTTTATTTTTTCAAAATTCTGCTTACTTTTTTTGGTGTTCATTTAAAAATTGAATTTTCGGTTTTTTTCTATGTATATTTATGTCCACAGAAGTTCACCGTCTTTTTTCGTTGAATATGAAATAAACACCAATGGACACCGGATCAGATGATCCTTGCAGCTCTGATATTTGTGATCACTCAAAGAATAACGGCACATATACATTGAAGAAGAAATGGACACTTTTAGCAAGT
The DNA here is from genome assembly GCA_037355805.1 of Ixodes ricinus. Lineage (NCBI taxonomy): Eukaryota > Metazoa > Arthropoda > Arachnida > Ixodida > Ixodidae > Ixodes > Ixodes ricinus. The sequence goes on along the minus strand of JAZHYW010037831.1, from coordinate 97,808 downwards.
GTGTGTAACTGTAAAGAAACAAGAAAAAAACACAGAAGTACAGGCAAGTCAGATATGAAGCCTATGCCCAAAAGACATGGAACTTCACCTTCTGTACATCAGGATTACGTGATCTTATTATAGTAAACACACATGTACTTTCCCAGGTTCTCGTTAATCCGCACTCTTTCTTTCCTCTTACTATGACCCTGAGCTTCGAAAATAACGCTGGACACTGGCAGCCTGAGGAAGTGAAGCGCTGCCTGAGCCAAAATCGGCCAATCTACCAATTCTGACCGCCAAAAAAGACAAGGTGCGACGTTTTGAAGCTAACATATTTCGTGTACTCACTAAACTCTGGCTGCAGAGCTTGCATCATGTCAGTCTGCCTTACAACGAGTTTGAAAACACGCTCGGTACATGGCGAAGTCATGGGCATTTCGGACATCACGTTCCGATCGATGATGCGCACATTAAACCATAACGTCGTGATGGCATCCGTGTATCCCATACATTCGGACATGTTTGATAGACACCGTAGTTCCACTTTTCCGCCACGGCTCTGCAGTAACGACTGGAAATCAACGTTCCCTTTTTCGGTTAACACCAAATTTTAGAAAATGGATTCGACGTACACTTATCGGTTTTTATCGTTTTAAACCAAAATCGCTGAACCTACAAACTAACCTTTCTCGGTAAATTCCGAAAATGGATTCGGCGTAGCTTTTATCGGTTTTATCGGTTTAAACCGAAAACTCCGAACCCTAGTTATAACAAACGTCCACTGTAACGAGATTAGACTGTACCTCCGTCCCAAGCACCAGCGCTCCCAGCTCGGAGATGGCAGCCGACCCCGGGGGAACGTGAGGCGCCTCCGACTCCTCGTCCATGGTGTCCGAAGGCACCGCCTCCTGGCGCCTGGACAGCAGCACCACCGCTGAAAGGAAACCCGTGGCAAGGCACTCAGCAAACGCCCCATCTCATTTCTCCATATTGATGTAGTAGCCTACTTTTGACCCTATTATCCTCACCGAAAATCCAGCGAGGCTGAAGATTTGGATTGAGCTAGTGATGATTTCAATGGTATTCAAAAAGGACAAAGAGGACACAAAAGACACTTTCAACTGTCACTTTAAAGAGGAGTCCACCCGCCTACTCTGCCTGCCCCCACCCCTCCCTCCCCTCCTCCGCCCTCCCCGTATATCCAACGTAAGATTTTCTGTGTGGAAAATCTTACGTTGGACAAACAGGAAGATGCACGAATGACCGTTTAAGAGAGCACGCACAAATTTTAAAGACAAATGACGGGGCACATTTGCCCGCGCACTGTAGGGCCTGCCAATGCGAGCCACGCTTCGGCGATACCAAGATTCTCGGTAGAAGCAGAATTCAAAGAGCACGCGAACTGCAAGAGGCATATGTTATCAAGAAGAGGGGACCCCAGTGCGTCAGCGACACGTCAATAGCATTGCATAATGCTGAGACTCGTTTTTTCGATAAATATATGTAAACGGGTTTATGCTCTTGTATCTCGCATGTGTAGCCTGGGTGACGATAAGTGTATCAGATATATATATATATATATATGTATGTCGTGTTGGCTGAGAAAGAAGAAGTTAGGACTGGATGGACTGGGGCGGGAGAAAAGGAGAAAGAAGTTGAGATAGAATAAAAGATGGACGTCACGCACAGTGACTAGGCTAATCACTGTCGGTTCCTTTTACGGTACAATACAACATATTGGCGCAGTCGACCATGAAACTGGAAACCCCGCCGCCTTTCTTGCCGACTCCCGGCAAACCTACAATTCCATGGACGGAATGGTATCCTCTCTTCGAGACATTCCTGGTGGCGAGCGGCGCTACTTCATACTCGGACGACAGGAAAAAGGCCATCTTACTCAACTGCCTTGGAGTTGAGGGGCAGCGAGTATTCCGTTCCCTGCCCACAACCCGAGAGGATTCCCAGCCATCTACTTCGGCGGCTGGAAGTCTTGCTGCCAGATCCCAAGAGGAGTCTATCCCAACTACTTCAGCGGCCAGTGCTCCCACTACTCGCGCCTTCGACGCCGCAGTACGTATACTGAGCAACTTTTTCACGCCTGCCATCAACAAGACCGTGGAGCGATACCGCTTCCGGCAAAGGGCACAACTGCCAGGAGAAACGGTAGAGGAGTACGTTGCCGCGTTGCGAAGTCTAGCCAAGACGTGCAAATTCGATGCACTAACTGAAGATTTAATCTGCGACCAGCTTGTAGAGAAAACCAACACCAAGGAAGTGCGAGAAAGGCTTTTACTCGAACCAGAGCTAACGCTTGATGCTGCATTAGTCATCGCCAGGCAAGTGGAACAGGCTCTGCGCGAATCTAAGCTGCTAACCCAGGACAGTAACGTCCCAAGCACTTCTCAGGTTGCGGCTCTCACAAGATCTACTGCTAAATCTTCAAAACAGGGCCAAAAATGCTACAGATGTGGATCTTCAGCTCACTTGGCAGATGCTACATCATGCCCGGCACGTGCGAAGACCTGTAAAAAATGCGGTACGCGTGGCCATTTTGCAGCTGTATGCAGAAAATCAACAGCAGTGAAGACCACAGCTTCCATCAGCGCCAAAGGACTGATGAACATTCAGGGATTGCCAGACATCCTGTACTGTGAAATGATCATAGCCGGCGTTGCACTCAAGCTACAGGTGGACACTGGCTCACCAGTATCCATCATATCTTCTGCACTTTACGATGCGCATTTTCGGCACATCAAGCTGGAACATTCGAACCTGGAGCTCAGAAATTACTCTGATGGGCTAATCGAGGTGTATGGGATGTTCACAGCCGAGGCATCCTTTGGGACCAGACATACTACAGGAACGTTCCATGTCACATCCGGCAAACCTCTGGTTGGACTAGATCTCCTTAGGGGCTTGCAAATGAGGCTGGATATTGAAAGACATGCGTGTCACCAGCTCTCTGCCAGAGGTGTACAAAATCCTCAGCAGTATACAGAGATGTTTCCACAACTATTCAAAGAGGGGCTGGGACACGTGAAAGATTTCGTCCACAAAGTCAAGACGCGATCATCGGTTGCCCCAGTGCAGCAAAAACTTCGTCGTCTCCCTCTGACAGTACAAGACAAAGTCTCTGAGGAGTTGCAGAAGTTAGAAACAGCAGGAGTAATCGAGAGAATCGATGCGTCAGAGTGGGTTTCCCCAATCGTCGTGGCCTGGAAGAAAACAGGAGAAATCAGGCTATGCGTAGATCTACGAAGACCAAACGAAGCAATCGTCATTGACGGTCATCCGCTTCCACATCCGGAAGAAATCTTTCACCGGCTGACAGGTATGACGATCTTCTCCAAGCTGGACCTCTCATCAGCTTACCACCAAATGGAGCTGGCAGAGGAGAGCAGAGACATTACAGCGTTTATAACGCATGAAGGTCTTTACCGTTACAAGAGGGTTTGCTTTGGACTAGCTTCGGCAGCTGCAGCCTTTCAAAAGATGCTGTCAACAGTGCTGAAGGGATGCCAAGGCACAGTACACTACCTTGATGACATCCTCGTCGCAGGGTCATCACAAAAAGACCACGATGAAAACTTAAAGCGAGTCCTATCACGCTTAGAGAAAAGTGGGTTGAAGCTCAACACGCAAAAATGCACCTTTTCGGTCACGGAGTTGGGATATCTTGGACACCAAATATCCAAAGAAGGTATAAAACCAGCTGAAGGAACGCTCGACGCTATCAGCAAGGCGCCATCCCCTACAGACGTCAAGTCCTTGCAATCCTTCCTCGGACTTGCATCGTATTACTTGAAGTTCGTTCCACACTACGCAACAGTGGTTGATCCGCTCCGTGCCTTGCTACGCAAAGGTGTTGCTTTTTGTGGACAGCTGAACATGAACATGCATTCGAAGAGGTGAAGAGCCTGATAAAGAACTGCGCTACTCTAGCCATTTTCGACCCTACACTACAGACGATGGTGACAACAGATGCTTCCAACTACGGACTGGGAGCTGTCCTACAGCAGCTCCATCCAGAAGGCGTCAGGACAGTGGCGTTCGCGTCAAGGACATTGTCGGAGACCGAACGACGATACTCCGTAGGGGAACGAGAAGCTCTGGCTTGCCTTTGGGCTTGTGAAAGGTGGACAACATTCCTTCTCGGAAGACGTTTCGTACTCCGTACAGATCACCAGGCCCTTGTGACATTACTTGCCACACAAGGATCGGGAAGGCAACCCATGCGCATCGCCCGCTGGTCTGCAAGGCTACTGCAGTTTAACTACGAAGTGCAGTACCGGCGGGGCGAAGAGAATGTGATTGCGGATGCACTTTCGAGACTTCCGGTTGTCACCAAACAAGACAAGTCAAGCGACGCAGAGGACGCCGAAATAATATGCGCAGTTCGAGCCCACCTGCGAAGCGTAACCTTGGATGAGCTTCAGATGGAGACTTCGAAAGATGCTACACTAACAAAAGTGAGCGATATCATCACTTCTTCAAACCCTTCTGAGTTACAGGTACAACCTACCTTGTTACCCTTCTACAAACTTAAGGACGAACTCTCTGTGGTGCAAGGCCTGGTTTTGCGTAATCAGAAGATCATCCCACCGACCACACTTCGTCGTCGGATCATGGACATCGCGCACGAATCTCATCCTGGGATAGTACGAACAAAGCAGAGACTCCGAGACCACTACTGGTGGCCGAGAATGGACGCTGAGGTCAATGACTACATCACAAGCTGCATGGTCTGCCAACAACATGACAAGACCGTAAAAACCGCACCTGCTCCGATGCAGCCAGTACCTTTTCCGACAGGTGCATGGAAGCAGATAGGAATAGACTTCGTCGGGCCATTTACTAGTTTCCCAGGAAACTGCCGATACGCCATCACCGCTGTCGATTACTTCAGCAAGTGGCCGGAGGTCGAATTCTGTACACACCCAACGACAGACGCTGTGATAAGCTTCCTACAAAAATATTCAGTAGGGAAGGCTACCCCGAAGTACTGGTGTCCGACCACGGTTCACAGTTCATGTCCTTGCAGTTCAAACACTTTCTGCAAGACAGAGGAATCATACACTCGAAATCGTCTATCTACTACCCACAGGCGAATGGGCAAGTAGAGCGTTTCAACCGGGTGCTCAAAGACTACATACAAAGCATCTTGTTGGAGAAAGGCAACATCCAGACTGACCTGGTAGACTTTTTGGGAGTTTATCGGTGTACACCGCAAGCAGCTACAACTCTGTCACCCTCTATGTTACTACATGGACGAGCAATGCGAACGAGACTGGACATCGTGGGGCTCCCGCATCCAGATATTTCAGAAGATGCTAGGAGCGCGATAAATGAACTTCGTGACAGGGTGAAGAAATATCAAAATAACTTCAAAAACTACGCTGACCAGCGCCGAGCGGTAAAGAATCCAAAGTTCAGGGGAGGAGACTACGTACGTGTCCGACTTCCAGGACACGCAACAAAAGGTTCTTCATCGTTCAGTTCTGCAGTGAGGATCAAGGAGTCCCTCGGACCTGCAACCTTTCTAACAGAAGAGGGAAACTGCTGGAACGCTTCTAAGCTAACAAGAGCTGTTGCACCAACAGTTCCCGCTGCAACAACAATTATACCGGAAGCTGAAGCATCCGTCCGGTCCAGGCCTAAGAGAAATAAGCGGCCACCAGATCGTTACTCTCCGTAACACATAATTTTACCTTGTGGGGGAGTATGTCGTGTTGGCTGAGAAAGAAGAAGTTAGGACTGGATGGACTGGGGCGGGAGAAAAGGAGAAAGAAGTTGAGATAGAATAAAAGATGGACGTCACGCACAGTGACTAGGCTAATCACTGTCGGTTCCTTTTACGGTACAATACAACAATGTACTTCCATCTTCCTTTCCAAATACAGTTGTGAGTAGCACCCGTGTTTGTCTTCTATCTTGTGTACGTCTTTTTAGCACTTTTAACTATGGTTCAATACAATCTCAAGGTAGCGAGTTCAAATCCCCGGGGGACTGAACTCTTTTCCCTAAAGGCCCAACGCCTTTCGGTGTCGGTTTGTCGTTGCAGCCGGCAGTTACAGAAATTTAAGAAAATCGGCTGATGAAACAAATTGCGCATTAGAACCAGCTTGTGCCACGTCATGAGGGGCCCGATGACGTTGCAGTTATTGTGATGAGCTTACAGCAAAGGACAAGCCTTCATTCTCCTTGCAGGATGATGGACACCATTGAAAACATGGCCGGAGTGATTTCCTCGCCATCCACCCTTACCCAAGAGGTCCAGGAATTCCCTCGAGAGCAGCCTGTTCAGCTGGTCGTCCAGCAGCTCCTGCTCCTCCGTCATCTCGTCCTCGTAGTCGGCACTGAAACACAGCAACCCTCTAAACAGTCTGGCGCAAGTGTAAAAAGTGCAACGCAACTTCTCCACTAAAATTAGCTGGGAAGGGAATTTGCCTATAATGGTCATGACGACGTGACCGAAACACTATTTAATCCCAGCAAGACAACAGCTACTCTCAGCTGCAGGAAATCCCGCTGCAAATTATGCATCTAATCCCAGTCTGTCTTCAACTGCATTTTTGTGGCAATTTCACATGCAGCAAACATCAATGGAACAAGCACAGCTGCCCCCTCTCTGGAACAAAAATATTTGTGAGTCATTATGGCGCACAATCTCAGAATTTGTGTCATTAAGTACACAATCTCAGAATTTGTGAAATGGTTGTTCGATAACAAGTCACCCAACAAGGTCTTCAAAGCGGTGACCAGAAGTGTCGCACGAGCATTTGGGGTGCAAATGCTACCTTCGAATGAAACATACTGTAAAACCCTTAATGTTCGCGAGCCCTTAATTTTCGCAAATTTCGCGAATTGAAAAATTCGCGAAATTTAACGGCACGCGAAAATTTCGATCTTTAAGAATTTCAATGCAGGCATCTGGAATTCGCGAAATTTAGTGGCCGCGATTCTGTCCTTTGTGACCGATTCGCGAAAATAGGGGCTGCGAAATTAAAGGGTTTTACAGTATGTTGAAGGAAACAATGATATTTGATAAGACTGTGATGGCGCAGGTGAGCTGGTGTAGATTTACCATTTTCTTGAACCACCTGAGACTGGGTGGAGAACTAGAAAAACCAAAAGTGGAAGGGACAGAAACAGAAAGACAGAAGGCGTCGTCTCAAAATCAGCATTTAGTTTGAGACGACGCCTTCCGTCTGTTCCTGTCCCTTCCACTGTGGTTTTTCTAGTTCTCCACCCAGTCTCAGGTGGTTCAAGAAAATAGTAAATGACATTCGTTGCAGCTTTATTAAGAGAAAAATAATGGGACTCTTAGCAGCCCAGTTTTTTTGGTCTTTGCGGGACCAGAAATCGCCTCTTCCTCAGATAAATAAGTTGCCAAGAGCTTATTTGAATTCACTTGATTTCTCCTTCAAGACTTTCGTGTTTTGAATAACTGGTTTTGTTGCACTTGTTAATGCAGTAAGTTGTGGAAAGAGTACCTATTTATCTGGAGTGTTTCATATTCCAAATTAATTAGCATCATTATATTTCGAGTATAGACAGTTCCCTTGTTACCATTATTGTATATATATGAACCGCATTTTCCAGACTAGAGCCCATGGACTATACTTGTTTAAAAGTTGAAATTTTACCCGGTGCAAACTACCATATTTACTCGCATAATGAACGCACTTATTTCCCCGAAAAATTGACACATATTTGTGGGGAAGCGTTCATTACGCAGGGTAAAATTTTTGCATTTACACACTTTGTGCAAATGTCATTTTAGGTGCCAATATGACACGGCAGGGTACTGTGGCACGTCTCACTGATGGAGGCGCACCCATGGCTGGTCGTGGGCGCGCCACAGTGACCATGCTTTATAAATTACGAACCTTTTTAGGGCGCTTTTGGCATGCCTTTTGCCGAAGGAAATGCGCCCTACGAAGCTCAATCAGCACGGAGAGCAAGGCAACTGTTCTTAGGCCTAACCACTTTCACGATTTCACTGTTCGAAAGTGGACCACAGACGACGGCGTGTTTGTTGACATCAATTTAGGCGAAGAATGTCTGGGGCTGGGCAATTCCTCGACCCAAGCTTTGTCAAGTGTGCGCACCGCTCAGTTTCACGGCTGATCACTTCCGCAACTACACACTTGCAGCCATTGCGAGAGCAGCTTGGCTTGGCTTGACCTTACCTGACCGCTTGGCGGCGAAAGAAAATTGGCTCGGTGGCTAGCTAAGTTGGATGCAATTCGAGACTCGCGAAGCTGAAAATTAAAGATGCGTTCATTACGCGAGGAAAAAAAAAAAAATACACCATCTTCCCGAGGGGAACCATGGGGTGATGCGGAGCATCGCGGATCGTAATTAATTTATTCCCTTCTTGACTGATTTCTTTTGGCCGGCCGGATTTGGGCTGCGGCGGACGCGAGCGGCCGAGAAACGCTAGCAGACGACAGCCGCAGAGTTGCGGGGAAAGCCCACCCCACTGGAAAGCCCTGGCGTGGCGCTGCGACCCGCGCGCCCAAAACTGTCCTCCTTTCACTCCTCCGGGGGAACGCGCGCGCTACGCTGCTTATATTCACACTTGAAGGAGAGGAGACTAGAGGAGGAGAGTTGCGCGTCGCGCGCGGTGTGAGTAGAAGCGAACGAACGCGCAGTGCACGCAGCTGGTAGAGCGAGAGAGCGGAGAGAGTAACGCGCAGCTGTTGGAGAGAGGGAAGGAGAGTTGCGCGTGCGTAGTGCGAGTGCGGACTACGACGCCGCGGGACATAGCCCTGAGCAAGAGATGCTCCGCATCTAAAAGGTCCAAACATTGGTACTTGTTGTGGGGGGTGCATTCATTATGCGAGTAAATTTGGTATCTACAGGTGCTGACTATACAAGGCTTTGTATTTTTTCTAGATCGTTCACTGGGACAGGACGTGAAGGATTTTATGAATAACGGAGTATATTAGTGGTGATTTCTGTATGATACAAGCTTCTTTGTGAGCTAATACAGCAGGCATTAGTCAAGGTGTGCTGTGTATAATTATTTTTACGTTCGTACTAGGCACTAAGTGCGGACAATCTAAGCAAAATCTTTTATTTTTGACCCTAAATTTGTTCTTGCAGACTATGCACCGGGTGTGGACTATAGTCCTGAAATTATAGTATATATAAAGGGCTTTTTATTTTATTTCAAACTGATTTATTTAAGAAATTCCCCGAAGCGTACACTTATGTAGCCTGTGAGGTGAGTTATATGGCCAGGGGGACGTAATACAGTCAAAGCTCATTATAACAGACCTGGTTATAACAGACATTTGGATATAACATACCGATTTGGGAAGTTAGGTTGGTTTTCCTCTGTGCACCATTGACTCAACTTCATTTCTGCCTACAACATACTCCTTTTACAACAGACCGAAATCTTGGTCAAAATCAAGGTCTGTTAAAACGAGCTTAGACTGTATAGGGGGTAATCGTCATGATTAGTAGAATAATTAACTAACATTTGTTAATAAACTTTTTGGTTAGTAGAAATAAACATCTGGTTTCAATTAGATACTTGCTGAGAGTCATCTAAAATCACTAAATCATTCAGTTGTAGAAAAGTCTGAAATTGCGCTTGCCTGATTGCGCAAGCGCAATTTCAGACTCTTCTACAACTGGTGGTCTGAAAACTCGGATGGTAATCTTTTCATCAGCATTTTCAGATCGCCAGCATTACACCAGTTGCACAAGTGAAAACTTTAGAGCGCCCACACATGTATTTCAAATTTTCTAAAAATGGCTCATTTAGTGGTTTTAGATGACGCTCAGGAAGTTTCTACTTGGAACCCCATGTTTATTTTCACTAATTAAGAATTTGTTTAACAATATGTAGTACATTCTCCGACTGATCCAACAATTAGCTACCCATATTATGTTCCCCTAGCCGTAAAACTCTCGCCTTCACAAACTGCGTTAATCTTTTTTTTGCTGATATTTTTTAAATAAATCTGTTCGAATTAAAATGAAACACCCTGTATATCACAACATCTATCACTTGTTATAAGTTTGTTTAGATGAATGTATATGTATCCCTTCGCCAACTTTCTTTGTTTCTAATGTAACGTGTTGCTAGATGCCTTTGAGGTAAAAATACCTAAATGAAACTTCCTGCAGTACAATGTACAGCGAGTGCTGTCCGAAACGTTTGGAACAGGCCGAATCCAGCTCACGTTTTCAGGGTTGGCCCAGTCCAGACAAAAGAGCACTCCTTCGACAGCGACATCCTCATTCACATATTCCAGGCTGGCCAGGCCAAGCCAGGCCAAGCATAGCAGTACAAGCACGCGTAATGGCTGTAAGTGCTGAGTTGCGGAACTGATCAACAGTGAAACCGAGCGGCGTGCACACCTAACAAAACTGGGGTTGAGGAATTGCCCAGCCCCGGAAATGTTTTGCCCGTCAGATGCATTGATGTCAATGATCAAGATATCGTCTGTGGTTTCAGACTGACACCATGAAAGTGGGTAGGCCTAAGAACAGCCGCGTTGCTCTCTGTGCTGAGTGAGCTTCGTAGGGCGTTTTCCTTCGGCAAAAAGCACGCTGAAAGCGCTCCTGTACCCTGTAAAGGTTCGCAATTTATAGAGCATGGTTACCGTGGCCTTCGTCAGTGGAGACGTGCCGCAGTAGGCTGTTGTGTCATAATGGCAGCTAAAATGACATTTGCCCAAAGTGTGCAAATGCAAAAATTTTACCTCGCGTAATGAACACACCTTCCAATATATGTGTAAATTTTTCGGGAAAAAAAGTGTTTCACTACGTGTGTAAATATGGTGTGTTCAATACTATTGGAAGTCAATTTTCTGCACTAGACATTCATATTCTAAAATTCTCATATTTATACATGTCTACTACTTTCAGTCTCAAAAAGTACAGAATCATTGCCATACCAGTTGCCATACTTGAGCCTGAAGTTCTCCCATTTGGAGTTGAGTTTCTGCAAAAGAACCAGCAAATGACCAAATGAAAAGAGCACATTTGATGTGCTGATGGGTGAACAGATGCTAAGCCGACACTTCTCCCTTTAGGTAAGCACATTGTATAGAATTTAATGCCTCTCTCACTATTAGCTTTTAGAAAAAGCTTCCTGGATATGCCAGGTGAGCAGCTTTCGCAAATATAGCGGGAATAATTTAACACAATAAAATTTCAGGTGCGTTACAAGTCGAGCATGCGATCACATAGTAGCAAACACAGGAAGTTGAATACTGATAGAATCACCCCTCGCTTGGAGATCAGAGCAAGCTCACAAAACGCAAATATGTATGTGTACGACGGTTTGATCGATATATCAAAATACAACTGCAAATTTGTTTTTTTCACAACACAAAATTTGATGCGAATTTAGCACTACTTAGGGGCTTTGAGAAGTATAAAGTCAGTGGTAGCCTTATGAGACATTTTTTGATATCGAAAGATGTTTCAGACTTTTGAAGACTCGATGCTTGACTCTTTCTGTCACAAGCTAGGAATAGGACTTACAAAAGAAAAATACATTAATTAGATATAATTTATCTCGAATGTTTCTCCATAATATTGACTCTCACATAAATAAACTTTCCGGGCCAGTACTCCTACCACTCAAACTTTCAAATCTCGTCATTCCCTGTGTCGACTTTTGGCAGAGTCTCAATATTCTGCGCAGTGTGGCTCACTTACGTGGCAAGAAAAATTTCCTCTATACTTGGATGTGGCCGATTGTTCGGTGTTTCAGGTTTCTTTTGGTGTTAGGCAGCAGCCCTAGTCGTCCAAAAATATGGTGGCACTTGTCGCAAAGCCTGCCCTTTTCTCGCACCGTCACGGCAAAAGAGGTGGTAACAGAGAACCTATCAAGTTGCCTCGCAATAAAGTTGCACAGACGAACTCGGTAGACAATTTGTACCCCTAACAGCGCAAACATTAGTGCAAACGCCATCGCATGTGTCCGAAAGAAAGCCCTGCCAAAGCTAGAGCTCGAACAAGACAAAGTCTGCGCCTCTCGCAGTCGCTTGTCCCGGCTTTGAACCTGCCCTTTCGCATCTGTTCATCACAGCGAAAGCGCACACTCGTCCCTTCCTCCTCGCCATGTGCACGAGCGCACTCGCTCGACACCGCCTCGATAGCAGCAGGACTTTCTATGCCATGTGTGGAAGCTAGCGAGGGACAAGAGTGCTGCATCTGCATTTGACTGCAAGTGGCATCGGTGGGGACAGGAGTTCCAGCCAAGTTGTGGGCAACAAGCATATGCCAGACGCATTCCAAAGAGATAGAGCTCTCAGCAACCAGGAGCCAGCCACCCATTCTGCATTCAAAATATCTTGGAAACCGAGAGACGGGCCACACTCACCTGGAACACGAAGGGGAAGAGGGCCTTCAGGAGGGGCAGCACCACCGTGCCCGCAGCTCGCACGGGCAGTGCAGCACAAAGGGCTTCACGAAGCTACGTGCGGTACAGTCAGGGGAAACGCAGCTGGCAGAGCCACGACCGTCCATCCGCCGCAAATATGTGGGCCGCAAACACTCTACCGAATGGTCGGGGGCCAGCTCTGACGATGCTGCGGATGGCTGCTTAGCCGCTCCACTAGGACGAACACTAAGACACTCGCACCCGAAAGCAGTCGATGACAGATTCCCATACTGCGATACGTCGCGAGTAAGACCCAGTAGTAACCGTCAGACGCTCAACTCGTTCTTTTTAATCATGGCATCCCAATTCCCGAACCCGGGCTTTTTTAACTGCATGCTCTCGCCATGTCCCACCATCTCCTAGCATAAGCAGATGCATCGCATGTATAATGCCAAAACTCCTTTCTTCTCCAAAATACTATAATGCCCGGCATAGGCCGATTTGCTCAAATGTTTCCCAGATCGGTTTTAGTCGGGTGGATGGCCAACTGCAAGGTTAGGCTTTCTCCGTCTCTTTCACGATTTCGCTTTTTTTTTTGTGTCATTTTACTGTTTGTTTTTATTGTATATTCTTGCGTCGAGACAGCCACCTCGTGAAATAAGTAACTAAATGTAAATATGGAAGGATATGCACGATGGGGCGCAGCCGGTAGTCGGGCAGCTGGTCCAGGCCGGCCAGGGCCGAACTGGCCAGGGCCTCGCACAGGCCCGGGCAGTGGTAGAACTCCGGGCCGAGGCAGTGGCCCGCATTGCCCAGGATCTGCAGGCTGCCACAGGCACACGGGTTTCGGGTAAGCGCAAACGGAGAAAGGAACCCTACTGGGTTTTCTTCCGACTGCTCTTCACCCCAGGTTTTTCTCGCGCGTTGGTTCGGCGGACATTCTGTTCTAGTAACTCGGCAACTTTTATGCGTCTCGCTTTTCCGTTTTTATTTATTTATTTTTTATGCTCTGTGGAGGTACCGGCGAGGCGCGCATGTAAGCACGGCGGTGTTTGCTGCCTCCACAGACTACACTCTACTGTATTTAGCAGCTCTTGAATGCTATATTTGGTAAGCTCCCGACCAGTTCCTAGACTAGAAACTGATCGTTTGTGTCTAGAAACTCTATAAACTGATTGTTATAAGCGGTATATCGTTATAAGTGGATTGCACTGTATAGTGGAACACTTAATGCATAAAACCAAAGAGTCTGTGCCGGAGCTATGCACTGCAAGCAGAGTAGGTTTCCGACTCACCCGTAGTCCTGGATGTTGAACATGAAGCTCTTGACCCTGTCCAAAGGCTGCTTGCAGTTGAAAGGCTCCGAGACATCCACGTCGCTTCGGAGTCCTTAGTTAGAGAGCAGAGGGCGTACATGAGCGGAAGAGCAGCTGGCAGAAGAGCAGCAGGCAGAAGAGCAGCTGGCAGAGCTCACCAAGTGCTGCGTTCCTCTCGCTGTCGTGGATGTCGTAGGCCGAGGCGAATGCCGGGTGCACCTTGGCTCGGGCCTCTCTGGTCCACAGGAGGTTGTACGTCCTTCGCAACGAGGCACACTCAACATCAGAGGCTCCCAGACTGCTGCTACCACAATGCGCACTGTGGCCCACCCAACATCCCTAACCAACGCCAGCTGTAGACCCACTCCATTAGATCACTTGCTTCTAGATTGCTTCACAAAATTTCTTAGGATTAGCTTTTATTCCTCCAATTACACATAAACTACCGTAAAGTTCCGAGAGAACGCCCGCCTCCGAGAGGTCGCCCATCCCGTTTTTCTGGCTAAATATCTGTAACATAAAAATTCCGAAACATCGCCCACCCCCGTTTTCCGTCGGACGTCACGCAATGTCCGACGGGAATCGCATCAATTGCGCAATTTGCTGTACCGGCACGTCAGACAAGCGAGTTTATAGCGGATTCTCACGTTTTTGTCCGTGATCTGCGTGTGCGATCTCGATTCCACGCGAGTTGGTCCCGCGTGCACTATATATTGCATTGTGAAATACAATTTTGCTGCGTTCGCGATCTGCGCTATTTGTTCCCATAACATACGAGTTTGTAGCGAATTCCTGCCTTTTTGTCAGCGATCTGCGCGTGCGATATCGGCTCCTGTGACAGGCAAGTTTGTAGCGGGTTCCCGCGTGTTTATCGCATTGTGAAACACGAATTTACGGTGTCTGCAGTCTGCGGTATCAGTTTCCGTGTCATAGTTTGTAGCCTGTTTTTGATAAAGTTTTGCTGTGGCGTCCCAAAAGATAGCCCACCCCATGTTTTTCACCATTTATCTCTTCATTTTGGGTGGGCGTTCTTTCGGAACTTTACGGTAGTTTTCCCAAAACAAAAAAAGGGGGCGGTATGATGGCGCAATAACAGTTTTGCCAAATCTCTTTTCCAGAAAATGTAAAAATGTGGGAAAAAAAAAACATGCGCACACGCGCAAAAAAAATTAAAGTGCGCGAGGAAAAGAGTTAAAGAGTATGTGCAACTATTCTCCTCGTAACAATTTGTATATATTCGATTGCACGTCTGAATGGAGTAGCAGTATTGCAGATAGTTATGACTAGTCTTGTGCGAATAGTGGATTTTGAGTTTGAAGAGAATTCGAAGCGAATAGTGGTTTCGGCCGAATAGTTTCGATTCGAATATCGAATAGTTTTTCCACGCCATTCACTACTATTGCATTATGCTTAGACGAAAATCCAGCTAAACCTGTGAAGGTTATTCCACTTGTTCATTTATAGGCTCAGTTTAATCTATCTATATTTATGAACTGTGACCTCAGAAGGTCTGATGTCTTGGGATGACAAGTAAACGACGGATTTGACATAAAATGAATCCTATAGAGATGGCCAACTATACAATTGAGTGAATTTACAAATCTTGCTATATAAAATATTCTTTCTTTAATCTCGAGTTAAAAAAGAATGAATCGCGCATGATGAACACAGGTTGTGAAAGCATCTCTGCCTAACATAGTATACTCTTGCATAAAAGTTTAATTTTGAAACTTTTACTACAATGTAGATATACACATTCACAATGTTTCCATTTATTTTCAAATACAGTCGGCACAAGTGCACCATCCCGCTTTGAATGTATGTATGCTTTTCTTCCAAGCACGCAATTACGACATTGTTCATCGCGGCGGGTTACCCCGTTAAGTGCGCTGCTTATTGAGCACCGATGTAATGCAGAGAAGCAACACCCAGGAAGCTCACTTCCATGGGTTTGGCTTCTCCGCAGCGCACCGGTGCTTGGTAAGAAGCGCACTCAACGGGGCTAACCCACCGCAATCAACACTTCGAAAAACGCGAATAGTGCAGTTCTCTTCAAAGTGAATATCGAATAGTGTATTATTCGGAACTACTATTCGAAATTTCGAATATTTGCACAACCCTAGTTATGACCCTCTGTTGAGTGTGGAACAATGGTAGGCTGGGCTCGTTGGTAAACATGGTTACAATCAGCAAAAAAAGGGGGAAGCGCCGTGTGAGCGAGCCTTCGGTAGCACTATCTGAAAAAGAAGTACTATAGTTTTCAAACGCATCGATAAGCTCGAGTAATCGCCTTGCGCCCTCGAGTTCTTGTGCCATGAGCACGTGCCTGTTTGATATATGTCATGTTCTTTGTTCTTCTCTTCAGGATGATCTATTGAGTACTAAGTTCAGCATCTGTCCTGTATTCTTCTACAGTTTCCTACTGATTTTAACCACGTTTTTGTTGAGTGTGCTTTTCCCATATAACAGCAAGATGCCTAGGAAAGCTTCCTTTGGGTGGCTTCAGAAGCTCAGCAAATTCACACGTGTCTAAAACTTTGTTTTTCTATCAGTAGAAAAAGTAAAAGAGTGAACATGTTTTACATGAAGCAATAAACTGGAGATGGTGCGTGTGCTTGATTATTTTCTCATCTGTTCCCAGTCTTGCCTGCATTTTCTTTTTTTTTTCAATTTCATCCATAAACTGCATTCAGCGATAAACTATATCAGGTTAAGAAAGCAGGGGATGCTCATCCACTTTAGCAGAACAAACGCTAGATAGGAAGGAAGGAGGGACCCTCCTTCAAGCGGTCGTTCTGCTAAAGAGGCTTTGCGGGAGGAGCTTGTGCCGCTTTCTTCACCTGCAGCAGACTATAGCGATGCAAAATGGCCCCCTCAGAAGATGACAAGCTGCCGAGGCTCACCGCATTATGAGGGAAATGGAGGGCAGCAGGGACAGCATGTAAGCGGTGGCAGGGTGGCGACAGTAGGCGGCACCATCTCGCTCACAGTAGAAGCCACCCTTCTTGGCCACCTGCCTCCAGAGAATTGTGGAAGAGAGAAGCGGACATCAACCCTGGCTCTCAACTCGGGAGTAGGCGCTTGCACTTTAGCCTCATTGCGACCAAGTAGCACCGAGAGTAAAAATGAAGTTTGTTATGCCCAACATTCGTTGCAAAAGTAAACACAGAAATCGGCACCAACAAAGCCACAATGGGGCTCATGCAGGGGTCACTTGGACTTGCTCAACATCTATCTAAAATCCACCTTCGCTGCTTGGGACGGACACACCTACTTACAAAAGAAAGGAGTGTGCATAGGATTGTGTTTTGCACCTGTACTCAGTGACCTCTATCTCGCACACCTCGATAGGATTTTACACCACAAGTTAGATGCCACAAAAGTAGTGCGAGCGTTTCAATACATGGACAATTTTTTTAAATTTTCCTAGCCGCCGATAAAAACAAAAATTTTCAGCCTTTCCACTCTGGTGAAGAAGGAAGACCAGCAAAGCTGTACTATGCTGGGACGAACTCAAGGACGATGTCTAGAGGACGACGTCTAGGACGACCTAAAGGATGACTTCTCGGACGACCTCAAGGACGACGTCTAGAACAACGTCTAGGACGACCTCAAGGACGACCTCGAGGACGACGCCTAGAGGACGATGCCTAGAAGGCGGGACGACGTCAGGGACGACGTCTGGGCGACGCCAAGGACGACCTCAGGAACGACGTCTACGATGACTTCAAGGACGACTTCTAGGACGACCTCGAGGACGACTTCTAGGACGACCTCAGGACGATGTCAAGGACGACCTCAAGGATGACTTCTAGGACGACCTCAAGGACAACCTCTCGGACGACCTCAAGGAGGACGTCTAGGATGACCTCAAGGATGACTTCTAGGACAACGCCTAGAGAAATTCAGCCTTTCCACTCTGGTGAAAACCAGAGTGGAAAGGCTGGAAAGATTGCCACCATATATAGCGATGCACAACAGCGGCAACCAGACAACCGGCAAGCCGGTTGTCTGGTTGCTGCTGTCGTAAATAGGTGGCGGTAGCTGTCCAGAGTTTTATGTCGACATTTATTTGGTGACGGACACGAAACTGGGGAAACCAGCCCTTAACAGCTCCGCTGCAAAATTTGGAATAGGCGACCTTTCAGGGGAGGGCGTTCATACGCAATTTTGAGGTAGTAATATAGTCTACCACGATTACCATTCTCTATAACCTCACTAGCCATTGGTCAACAATTCACAAAACAGAAAGTTAACTCAAATAAAGAATGGTTTCAGCTAGTGTTAAGCAGCAGTGACTTTAGGGCAGACGAGAGAGCCGCACTTGCCTCGAGGTCAGTTGGCCAATGACAGCGCTTGATCAGGGCCATCAGCATGGAGAAGCAGCACACCAACTGCACGGCACAGGCGTGGGAAAGGCTCAACAGTGCTCGAGTCAAAGGCACGACAGCTAGGAGAGCTTCCAAGCACATTTCGTAAAACGCGAGAGGAAAGTAGAATGCCGGCATGCCAAGCGGTGCCTCACCTGTGAACGGTTGTAGCCTTTGTCGTCGTCCGTGCTCGAGTCGACTGGCGCATCCGTCATGCCCACAAAGGCGAGGAATGAATCCGTAGAAGAGAGTGCTCTGATGTCAGAAAAATATTTACACTGAAATCGTCGCATGCGATTGGTTCTCGCATTCAACGTCCCTTTAACGTAGCAAGTAAAGGCCCGTTCACACTCTTGCGACCGAGTACGACCGAGAGAGACGAGATCTGTTGCAACTTCTTAATTTTTTTTAGGACGAGGGAACACACTGGCATATTAGTGCCATCTATGCGGTGACCCTGGAACTGCATTTCACAAGAGCGAAGGCTCTGCGGGATTTCCGAGGTCAAATGTGCGTAATACTCATAGAAAGGCTCGTTTATAACATTGACAAAAGTTTTTCGAGCCAAAAAAGAAAAGGATAATGTGCGAGAGAAATAAAAAAATATGCTGGACCGCCGAGTTTATACTGCTACCCAATAGATGGCGTCAGTGCGTCCTCTGGTTTAAGAAGTTTTAAGGAACGCAGGTTTAAGAGGTCGCAAGAGTGTGAACGGGCCTTAAACCTAGGTAGTTGTATTCTACATATTCTAAGGTATATGCATGCCAAATTCGGTTGTGATGGAGCAATATTAAGAACAGAAATTCTTGTGCACAAACTGTGAAGATGCTCGAAAGTTACATAAAAAGAAAAACACATTCGAATGTTACCATAGATGTACAGCTAGACCCTTTCACGGTGCGGATAAAATTATTTTGTTAATAAATTTCCGTGACTGTAATGGGGATGAGACAGATAGGTAAGCCTATTTGTCGACGTAAATGTGATTGCGGACTACGTCAGCAAAAAAAAATGGCTCAAATTCATGCCGTTCTGGGTTGCCTGGAGGTCTTCAAATGCATATTTTACTGATTTTGCGATCATAATCAGCACTAAAGATTTTTATACATCAAATATATAGATTCAAAAATAATAACACACCATAAAAAGCCAAAATCACAATTTTTGCAAAATATTGGCATTTTTCGAGCCGCATTTCTGCATTAAAAAAATTGAAAAGGAAAAAAAAAGCATTTTTGAACAGCCTGTAAATTAGAACAAGTCTCGCGCTGTAAATAATATAACAAAAAAATATATATTCTTTTTTGAAAATTTGTTTACAGTAACATTTGTAATTTTTTCAGGTTGCTTAAAAAACTTTTTTTTTCCTTTTCAGTGTTTTTAAGGGCAGTTGAAACAAACGAGAACACTGAAAGCGACTCACTGCTTCAGCTCTTCTTTCGTCAGGATGGCAACAGCGGGTGAAACCACTCGAACCACAAACTCCGACTGACGCTCAAAGTCGTGCATCTCGTTGCTGGTCACACCCAGAGAAAGAAATGAGGGATGAATTTCTATAATGGCAACTAGAGAAGCGAGAAATTTAGATTGCCACCATTATCCCCCACAAAAATCCTGCAAGTTGTTAGCAGAAACAAAAAAACCGAGAAAGTAAAATGTTTCTGTAAACAAGCCCAGAGTCTTTAGGGTGTGTAATTGTGTGTACGGGCCATACTCGTGTAAGGGCCCCCAATATTTTGACCAAACTAATCTTAGAAGGGCACTAAAGAAGATTCTGCGATCGTCTGTTCTTCGTCTTAACTGATTCTACAGAGCCCTAGGCATTTTAAAAATAAAAAAATTACAATCATGAGGCACCGATTTTTCATTAAAAACGTGATGAAAGGTTGGGACACGCTACTTTCTGAGCAGATTTTTCACTTGGGAAAGGCGGGGCATACCCCAGCAGCGGTGTCAGCGCGGTGACGATGGGTGCTTGTCGGCCAATCGTAAGCCGCCTCTCCGAGAGAGGCGGCTTGCGACTGGTCAACGAGCGCCCATCGTCACCG
Source organism: Ixodes ricinus (assembly GCA_037355805.1). Taxonomy (NCBI): domain Eukaryota; kingdom Metazoa; phylum Arthropoda; class Arachnida; order Ixodida; family Ixodidae; genus Ixodes; species Ixodes ricinus. The sequence goes on along the minus strand of JAZHYW010037831.1, from coordinate 77,737 downwards.
CGCTGACACCACTGCGGGGGTATGCCCCGCCTTTAGATCTGCTCGGAAAGTGGTGTGTCCTGACCTTTCATCACGTTTTAATAAAAAAACTGGCATCGCGCGATTCAAATTTTTGGATTTTTGGGATGCTTAGGGCTCGTAGGATCAGTTATGACCAAGAACAGACGATCGCAGAATCCTCTTTAGTGCCCCATTAATAAAAGGCTCAAAAGTTACATCTTTATTAGCCCCCACTCACTTCTTCGGTTCATGCCTGGCATCTTTGGCTCAAGTCCAGAGCTTGGGCAATCATGGGTCAGAAAAAAGTCGTAGATATGCCAAAAAAATTACACCATCTTCCCGAGGGGAACCATGGGTGATGCGGAGCATCGTGTTGGTTCCGAGGAAAGAGTCAGTTGCGTGCTGACGTCGAGAGATGGCGCCACCGACTGCCCTAGCGTTACCCCCTACGCGAGCCTTCGTCGCGGCTCGCGGCAGAGAAACTTGGAACGCTCGCCGCTTATTTTTTTTCACACTTGAAGGAGAGGAGACTAGAGGAGGAGAGGTTGCGCGTGCGCGCGCGGTGTGAGTAGAAGTGAACGCACGCGCAGTGCACGCAGCTGGTAGAGAGAGAGAGTGGAGAGAGTAACGCGCAGCTGTTGGAGAGAGGGAAGGAGGAGAGTTGCGCGTGCATAGTGTGAGTGCGGACTACAAGGCCGCGGGACAGAGACCCGAGCAAGAGATGCTCCGCATCTAAAATATAACTCCGGCAACAACTATTGCCTCGGAGCAAAACTGTACGAGGCCCAAGTTGGGCCCCCAAGATTGCCGAGCTTGTGCTGAGTTCCTCTGGTGAGCCACCTGGGCAGGTAACAGAACATGCACTTCTCCCAAGTTGTCCCATAACGGAAGCAGACGCAGCTTTGTCGGGCTGGAGCGAGGCTCACCTGAGCACCAGCAGGGCCTCCATGAGGGTGCAGTTCTCCAGCTGCGACAGCTGGTCCTCCTCCCCCTGCAGGCGCTTCACCGAGCTGCAGATCTGGTCGAAGCACGGCTGGGCGAGACAACCCAAGCGGGCTTCGGTGCCAGACTCGGCATCCCCCAGGCGAAAATCAGTCCACTTACAGCTGGATTATGGAACTGGAAATGAGGTGGTCCAGCTGGATTCCAGCTGGATCCAGCTGGATTTCAGCTGGAATCCAGCTGGACCGCCTCATTTCAGTTCCATAATCCAGCTGGAAGTGGAATGATTTTCGCCTGGGCCAGCTGCCTCCCGGTCACACACTTGCATTGGTTTACAGTGCAATCCACTTATAACGATACCACATATAACGATGTAACGCCTATAACGAGCAGTTTCTAGAGTTTCAAGACTGGAAATGATCAGTTTCTAGTCCAGATACATCGATAATCGGTTACAACGATTGAAATTTTGGGTTTTCTCATTATCGTTATAAGTGGGTTGCACTGTACCACCAAATCCATCTCTTAAAACACTAAAGCCATCTATGAAGAGATCCTGAAACTTCGCCAGAGCAAAGGTTTTGCGGCATTTGTCAGATCAGATGAACACACTACCTATGAGGTCGTTTATAACAATGCCACAAGTTTTCCGAGCAAAAAAAATAAAATATATGGAAATGCCAAGTTTTTTATTCAACAGATGGTCCCTCGTTGTCAAAGATTGAGGATTTAAGGCACACGGTCGTAAGCAGTTGTGTGAACATGCTTTAGGGCATTCTCAAACTGGATTCCAAGAAAACTTCCTAGAGTACCCTCAACAATTCCCCAAGCTTCAAAGTTACCCAGTCCCACCCATAGGCAAAGTATTTTTGGCCATTTTAGAAGAGTTCTTCGAAAATGTATTACAATGCATTACAGAGCCACAGTTTAAAGAAGGTGGGTAAAAAATATGGGATTCCGGTACTGCTCTGAGCTCCTCGAAAGTTGAGTAGACTATGTGGGAAGGGGGAATGGGGTGATCTACGGGCATGTCAGAAGAAACACGCGCCAATGTATGCGGCAAAGGTGTGGTATGTAAGATTCCGTTATCCTGTAGTAGGCTGTACATAGGCCCCTCGGGTCGCTCTACAAATGACACACTCAGGGAGAATGCTCTTTCAGTGGGGTTTCGCCATCAAGTAATCTGGCGGTAAACTGCAACCGGTACGAATTATTCCCCAAATTCGATGAGACGGTCATCCTGGCCCGAAACAAGAACAAAATGACGAGAGAAATATTGGGGTGTTTTTCGTAACGCAGGGCAACGAGGGCATGTGTGTCAGTGCCCCCTTGATAATCTTGTTTGGCTCTGAGGTGCCATATGTGAAATTGTCTGAGCGGTAAACAGTAGTGTGATAAGATGTAGATTGACGAAGCACTTTGCCTAGGTCACGTGTCTTTTTGATATCACAGTGTATATGTTTCAGAGAGCAGCTTTTAGGTGCCCGTTTCCGCATATAGCGGTGTCGTTGTCGGCGTAACCGCCCACTAAATTTAGCGGAAAATTGAATTGGTGTTGAGGTCACGTGAGGTCAATTTCCCGCTAAATCTAGCGGAGAAACTGAATGTGTTCATGGGTGACATGACACGAAGTCGGTCGCTTTACACACATCGGTAACACTGACAGACGCTTGTATTGAACCATGGCTCGTGCATGCCGGAACATTAGAACGCCGCTTTCATGGTTGCGTCTCCCGAGCGTTGTAGAAGTTTTTAGACGGGGGATGAATAGCAGATGAATAGCAGATGAATAGCAGACGGATGGAGGCGAAAACGGATGCCGACGCGCAGCACTCGTGTCTGCGCCCCACGGCATTGCAGACGACGACAGACGGCGGTGAAATAGGAGACGACGCCGGAAGGTGCAGCTCGTCTGCTCGCACGACTAGCAGGAGGTGTTAGGCTTCCAGACGAGACGCACCGGATGACGCGAAAGGGAGACACTACGCTTGCTAGCCTGTTCGGTCGAGCAGCCAAGCCAGTCTAGCAGTAATGGGGGGCCACTGATCTGTGGGTGGGGCTTCGAGCGGGCCGTGATCTCCACCTAAAGTGCACCTAACAACATCAATTATGCGCAAAAAAAATCTTGCTGAAAAATTATTTTTAAAAAATATGTGTCCCATTTATGTCCTTTAAAAAATTTTTTTTTTCCTCGCAGTGTTTCTTTAAGTCCAGACGCAGCCGACGCTACGAGGAAAAGGGAGGAATCAAGAGTCGGAAGGGATTGGGCCTTTTCTGTGTAGATTGGTTCAGGGATGATCGAAGAGAAACATGGCGAACGCCATGATGATACGCTTCTGATTGGTCCCATCAGCTCGTGGCAAAACGAACACGCCTAGTCTAACATCTGCTTTCCTTCTCTCAGGACCAGCGATGTGAAGGCCCCCACCGGCACTGGAGGCCACCGGTAGCGAGATTGCCCAGAGGGGAGCCTACCATGAGGAGGCGCGGGTGGAGCTTGCAGAGCTTGACCAGGCCCGAGCAGGCGTGGCGCCGGAGGTTGCGCACGGCTCGGCTCCTCGTGTTCTTGCTCTGGCCGGGTAGCGAGAACGCCGCCGACGTGAAGATCTGCCAGGGGGAACGCAAGGAGATCGCACCCTGTCCCAAGTTCCCGCTAGTCTTTAGTACCCTACCCAAAAATTTCTGCAAAAAATGTTTGATATTGAAAAATGACACCTCTACCAACATCTAGAGGGTATTCCCGGAAATATTTGTTTGTTTACACTGCATAGTTATTTTTTTATAAATAATTTTCGCTCCACCGATGCATAAAGAAAAGGTAGAGGTTCGAGCACTTTGAATGCTTTTTTCTCCATTTCCACGTTTTATCATCAATTTCACTTTAGGAAAACTGTCGTTTGGTAACGGGACAAAAAAAGAAAAGGCTGACTGATTGTTTCTCCTAAATAAAATTTTAGGGGCAATGCAACCGTGACAATGTTTTTTTTTTTTTTTAATTCGTGAACATCTTTTATAGAAGATGTTAAGCTTTGTCAACAACATAAAAGGCAACAAAATTTGAATTTTCAGCGCAATGTAATTAACATATAATAAATTACAGTAAAATGGATAGGTGGGCTAGTTGGTACATGTTTAACTTGTAAAGCGCCTAAAAAACAAGGACACAAGGAAGATGAGAGAGGACCAAGCGCTAACTTACAACTGAATGTTTATTGAAACATACTTACTATTTTATTTGTACACAAATTCAGGTTCCCGACACAAAAAGGCAAACTCTTTCTCAGTCAAATGCTCGACCTTTACTCTAATGCAGAAACGGAGGGGAAGCGACCGACCAGAGAAAAAAGACAAGACCGATGGTAATCCCTCATGTCCACGGGCTGTCCCACAGCCTAAAAAGAGTCGCCGCACACTTCGAGGTGCCCATGGTGTTCTCTGTGCCATCAAAATTATCCAGTCTCTGCTCAAGAGTTAACAACAAAAAAGAAAAAAACTGAGGCTTGCGCCAAGAAACACGCTGTGCAGTACATTTGATGCGCAACGTCAGTTGTCTACGAAATATCTATGACTTGCGGAAAAGCGTATATATGGCAAACGAGGAGGTGCACCAGCGACAGGGCACGCGAGCATGCCCTTTCTGTTAGAAGTTCCCCGTCGGGTAATCTAGCAAGTCACTGTGATAGGTGTCTGTGCACGCCTAATCTTGACGAAACAAAAATAGTTGAAAAACTAAAAAACAAAACTAAGAAAGAATTGTTTGAGGCCTACTGCATAACAGTAAAGGGTGAGGATAGCTGTGTAAGTGCACCGTCAGTGCACTTAACTGAGAAAGAGTTTTTATTTTTGTGTCGGGAGCCTGAATCTGTGTACAAATAGTAAGTGTGTTTCAATAAACGTTCAGTTGTAAGTTAGCGCTTGGCCCTGTCTCGTCTTCCTCGTATCCTCGTTTTTAGGCGCTTTGTAAGTTAAATATAATAAATTATTTTTTGGAATTTTTTTTTTCACAGTTGCCCTAGCCAGGCATTTTGCTACATATCTAGTGAAAAAAAATGTTGGGTACTATTACATTCGTTTTCAAACGAGAGTTTTTCTAAATAATGCCAGTGTGTTCCTGATAAAAACCACTCTAATTTCTTTCACAATGCATGTACACAGATGAAACTTTGCACTGCAATCTGCCTCGCAACTGCCAGTATATACTGTAAATTTCATTCATATTGCAGCAGAAGGAAACAGAAGGCACCATGGCACCAACACCCCCAAAACTTTTTCAAAATATTTTGCCAGGCGATTTAACATGGTGTCAGAAGATTATTGAATCAATATTTTGCTACAGCATGACGTATATTTTTAATAAAGTAAAAAAATGCTACTGCTCAAAACCGGAACCAGACTGGGGAGGAGGATTAAATATAGAGGAGAGTGTTGCCAAAAACCACGTGACTGTGCAACTTCCTTTTTTTATTTTTAAATCAACGTATTTGCGTTTTTTAGAAGCCACAAAAGAGGGTATCATATTTCTCTTCTATTTTTAATACCGTGTGTGTGCCTTCGATGACCCGTGACTGATTATCTTTGGTGGTTGTGTCTCAACCATAACAAATGGCACGTGACCACGAAGAAGAGAGTGAGCGCAACTCAAACCGGCCAGTTCTCGATTGGCGGTTTTCGGACAGAAAGAAAATGAATTTTGAGCCGCAAATTGTGTTCTGGGTAGTTGGGCTCTCGTACGTCATGGTCATAAAAACCTTGGCGAGCATAAATGCCCTGCCAGTGTCCCTTTAAGTGAGCAGGTGTGGGATTAAAAGAAAAGAAAGAAAGAATTGAGGTGAACAGCACAAGGCCAAAAGAACTGGAACAAGGAGAAAAATATCTGTAACATTTTGGTGTCAGAAGTGGAATCGGAGTCAGCATGCCCCCCAAACGACAGCAATCCCACCCAATTTCAATCTGGTAAGCCTAGCCCTTCTCCTGAAGACACCGACGACGCTCACGGTCCAAACATCTGTGGACTCTGTTCGCGGAACAAAGGCAGGACTTTGAAGCCACAGTGGCAGGTATGGTCCAAGCACAGCTGCAACCCGTTACGTCTGCGCAAGTGGATCTCCGACTAAGAATCATGGTACTAGTGGGAGGAAGAGGCCCAGACAATCAGACTGGCTCAGCAACGGTACACGAATGTTCGAATCCCCTTCGTCCGAAACTGAAACCTTTCAATGGTAGCGAGCCGCCTGACCTTTACCTCGAGCAAGTTAACGTCGTTTCTCGAGCAAATCAATGGTCAGAAAATGCGACAGCTCACACTCTCACCGCACACGCCACAGGGACCAGCCACCATTGGCCCGACTTCGAGGAAGAGCTTTGCATCTGCAACGAGTTCCATTATGGCGAACTACGCTGCCGTTGACAACAGCCTGAGGAAACACTCCGAGCCCTGGCGATAGGAGTCGAGTGTCTAGCCCAGAAAGCGTTTGTAGGAGTTGCTGTTGACACTTTTCACCTTCTCAGCACTTCGGCCTTCATCGATGCCATCGGAAATACTGAAGTTCAAAAGTTTGTTCGAGTTGGAGGACCGAAGACTGTTTGAGAGGCTCTGGCAAAGGCATTAATAAAGATGTCAGCCATCCAAAAACCAACAGCAAATGCCCAATCTTCACGTCCAGCACTGTTGTGGTCCACTACTCGTCTGGGGATGCCCGGAGCATGCCTGCGACCTGAAGGTTACCATCGAGTTCACACTAACAGGAGATGTTTTCGACGCAAACGACGAGGACACTTGGCTACGGAGCGTAGCAGCTCGACGGGAGACGAATTTCCTGGTCCACGCAGGCAGGACTGGGAATAGCAGACCAAGCCCTTCTCGCCTCCCTTTCGAGTCCTCCCCCTCCCCCCCTCCCTCTCTCTCTCTCTCTCTCTCTCTCCCTCCCTCCCTCTCCTCCTCCCTCCCTCCTCCTCCTCCTCCTCCTCCTCCTCCTCCTCCTCCTCCTCCTCCTCCTACCCCCCCCCCCCCATTTTTCCGATCTTCCAACTATACACAAGTCGAGATTCACAGGGTTGGGATGCAAGAAAGCCTACTTGACACCGGGGCTGCGGTCAACATAATCGACGCAAGGCTTGTACCGGCTGATTGTAATGTTTCCCAGGAAGCACCTCAACTTTTCATAGCCAACGGCACCAGGGTTTCCACCGGAGGACGAGTGAGGCTGCCGGTCACTGCATTTGGCGAGACGTCGTTAGTGGACTTGGTCATTTTGTCGAATTCCGTATCTCCGATCATTCTGGGTTATGAGCGGTGCCGAAAAAACAAACTTTTCAAGTTGAACCTCGAACAAAACAAACCCGAGAAAACTCTTTGCATGCCTGTGGAAACATGAGCGGCCAGTCTTTCGCCATGCAAAAGTATCTTAGTTTGGGTTGGGCACCTCACTCGCTGATTTTTCCTTTTCGCCGTGGAGAAATGTCACCTGCTTCTACAGTTTTTCTCTCAATATAGCAATATAAGATGCATTCAAGTACAAGCGTCTGATAACTTAAACGTATGCATGAGAGACATTGTAACCATACCTGCAGAGTATGCTTCATGGGTAGGTCTGGCGACAAATAACAATGAAGTTAACTTGAAGCTCTTTACGATTCGTGGCTTTGTGCTAAACCAGGGAAAGAACTAGCTTCACCTCAGACACTCGTTTCTTGTACTAACGGAGAATTCTTGCACTCTTCATCAACCTGGGTTCCAACGACATCACTCTTAACCCAGGGAAGGGGGTCGGGACGCTCCAATCATTGGCGAAAGACAAGACCTCGATACTTGCGAGTGTTTCCCTAGGGACAGATAACAAGTGTCATTCTTACATTTCGAAAAATTCTTTACCGTGGGAACAATTTCATTTCGGGCCAAACGTGAGTAGTGAACAAGGAACTGAAATCAAAAGGGCATTATTGTCACATCGACATTGCATTGCCCTCAGCCCGGACAAACTTGGGAGCACACCGTATGCAAACCATCTCCACCGGAGATAGCCGACCAATACATCAACCACCACGGCGCCTAGCCCCAGCGGAGCATGAAGCCATCAAATGGCAAGTGACTGAGATGCTCGAAAACGGCGTGGTGAGTCCATCGACGAGCCCATGGTCGTCCCCAGTGGTGTTAGTGCGGAAAAAAAAAATGGCACTGTGCGGTTTTGCATGGACTATACACTATACAAAGCTCAATAGCACGTCTTGATGACACCCTTGACCGACTCCAAGGAGCGGAATACTTCAGAACGCTAGATCTGCTGTCAGGACACTGGCAAGCGCCACTCGATAAACAGGACGCTGAAAAACCAGCCTTTATCACACCAGATGGCCTCTACCAATTTAACCGTCTCCTCTTTGGCCTCTGCAATGCAAACGCAACATTTCAAAGACTCGTGGAAAGGGTGTTGTGCAACCTGAAGTGGACAATGGCACTAGAGTATTTAGACGACATCGTTATCCAGCCTAAGCTCATTACAACAGACCTGGTTACAACAGACATTTGGACATAACATACCGATTTGTGAAGTTCGGTTGGTTTTCCTCTATGCACCATTGACTAGACTTCATATCTGCATGCAACATACTCATTTTACAACAGACTGAAATCTTGGTCAAAATCAAGGTCTGTTATAACGAACTTGGACTGTCTATGCCAGCGGTTCTCAACCATAGATGTTTCGCGGACCCCTTGTGGATCGGGAGAGATGATGGAGGACCCTGTTCGTGGTGAGAGAGGGAAACGTATAGGTTAATTATGACAATGATTTAATAAATGAATATAATAAGGTCTGTGTGAAGTAAAGTTCTCTTTTTAACAAATACAAAAAAAATTCACTTGAAAAATTGGAACGTTTCTTCTAAATCAGGGAAAAGACAACTTTTATTGTCGGGCTTGACTGATAAGGCTGGGCTTAGCAGACCCCTAGAATGCCTTCGTGGACCCCAAAGGGTCCGCGGACCCCCATTTGAGAACCACTGGTCTATGCCAACACATTTTAAGAACATCTACGAAGGCTGTTACTCGTCTTGACGCCTTAAATGGGCCCTGCAAGGCCCTTTTTACTGGTTTTTAATTTGAACCGAACCTGAGCGCACTGAACGTAGTAACTTAGTGAAGCTTTCCTTTTCTCGAAATTCGCTTTATTTTAAAAGTTATAGGCAAATTAAGATTACAAAACAAGCAAAAAATAACCTCCCTCATGACGTCCTTGGTTGCTTGAGTGGCCGTGAACTAGAGGAGGGGTAGTGGGCTCATCCCGAGCGTTCACGGCTGCCGCACTCCGTGTCGGCGGCGCGAGAAGGCGCCACTAAAGCTTCTTCTGATTAGGCTGTTTGCAGCGGGCAGCCAGAGTGGCTCTCATTGCATTTGATGCGCGACTAAACACTAATTCAGCGTGACGCTTCATTAGCCACAAACGACAGCAAACACGGGGTAAAGATCAGTTCAGAATGGGAGCCACTTCGCGCTGCCATACCGCGAAACGGCCAAACCGCAAGACAAAGCTTCTCGCCGAAGGCCTTGGGAACGCTCGGAGCCAGTCGGACCCTCCTGTCAATGCGACCGCGGCGCCACCGCGTACATCCGGGACCTTTCCGTGTCGGCGCCTGATCCCACTACTCCTTTCTAGTATGCGCCGCCTTTTCCACCGCTTGGTGGCGGGTATATTGACGGGTCATTTCTTGTTTTCGTACTTTATAAACTGCATTCGTTTCTTTTCTAATCTAAAATAATGAACAAAAACTACTTTTATAAATAACTGAAACGGTTCGCGCCACTTATATTTTGTATTTCGACTAAAAAGAAGCTTCCAGCGGCTCTGACCAGTAGTAAGCCCAGGACCTAAGACGTCACATTTTGCGCGTTTTCGGTACCGCGGGTCGCCCTCGTCGGTGGAGGAGGTTTCCGCGTCGTCCGATTAAAATATGACGCACTGATATTTAGTGACTCCCTCCATGCCCGCTGGCTTGCCCGAACTTCAAGAGACGATGAAGCAAATATGATGCAAGAGCCTACCCCAAATGCCAACCTTCGCGTGAAGCCCCAGAAGTGTTTCTTTGGCCTCAAAGAGATCCCATACCTGGGGCATGTGGTGAACAAGAATGGTATCAAGCCTGATCCTTCGAAGCTTGAGGCGTTATTTGAATATCCTACGCCAATAACCATGAAAGGCGTAAGAGGTTTCTTAGGATTTGCGCCATATTTCAGCCGCTGTATCCCCAACTTTGCTGCCCGTGCTGGCCCCTTGAATACTTTACTCGAGATGAACATGCCGTGGAATGGGGCAATGGTGAACAGTCCTCATCTAGAAGACTTAAAGGGGCGGTGCAACGATTTTCAGACTTTGGCCAATTAACTACAGAAATTAATTTGCGTCACCTATGAAACGAAAAACAGAAAACCGTATTTTCTTGCGACGCTAGTTTTTATTTAAAAATAATGAAACAAATCGAAGGTCAAAGTGCCTCTCAACTCTCCACGTCGATTTTCGAATGACATATTCTGGGGGATCACATTGTTTCCCCTTGGGTCCTCTCTTCAAAAACCCCAGCCGCTTTCTCCGCTTTAAAGGATTAGCATCGTCGAAGGTCGCGGCGAGCGATCAATACAAAAGACGGTTCGTTACGGGGCTGACGGCTAGTGTAGCAGCGGAGGGGGACAGGTTTTGTTTACTTCCGCGTTTCCCCCGAGACGCTGTCATTTTAGTTCCTGTAACCGCCACAGGTGGCTGCAGATCGGCAAATAAATTGTGTTTTGCTTTCTCGACATGCTACTTTCAGCATGCCAAGATGGCTCCCAAGAGACAATCCGACGCAGACCATTCAAGGACATGTTGCCGATGCAATTAAACGATTGCACAAACACCCACAAATTGGTACTATCAATCCCGAGTCGCGCGAGCTCGTAGCGGGTGCCTGCATGTCGAATGCTGTACTATTCTCCCGTTGCATCACTAGACTCTTTTCGCAAGGGCGCCGCCATATCGAATTATCGTTACTTTCAGTACGGGCAAAAACTTCACTTTGCCGTCACACGCCAAGGAAGACATTTAGGATATAAGCGCCACCGTCGCACGTTCTCGTTTTGCCTCCCCTCTAATTTTTTACTATTTACGGGTTGAAACGTTTTATTATTTTCTCGTTGCTTGTACCGGATATGCCTGTTAGGTGGTTGGGGGGGGGACGAAAGTACACGAGGAAAGTCTATAGATTGCCCACCCCTTATTTTTCTCTGTCTTGACCGTGGATGGCCGTTCGCTCAGGATGTTTCTATGTAGGGAGGAACTTGCCTTGTTGAGCACCTTGGGCATGACCCCGGAGCCAGTGTGAGGAACACTCCCAGGGTGGAGATGCAAGAGAGGGCATACGACAGGATCGTCGGATCCTGCATTGCCAACGATGCCACAAAATGATTAAAAGGGTCCTTTTCGCAGCTTAATTGTACAGTTGTATCAACGTAATATAGAAGTACTCCGGGGTGTTTCCACGTCGGATTGTACAATGACTGTCTGCGTCATAATTTTGATATTTCTGTAAGAAATATATGTGTAAGTCGCGTTCTTGGAAGAACATTCGGTTATATGCGAACGCTGTAGCTAAACTTTTCTCACAGATATAAAGTTGAGAAGCTCGATGCGTGGGCATCGCCGAGATTTCACTATGGAAATTCGCATAGATGCCAATGTCACGCCAAAGCAGGCACATACTTTAACATTTTAAAATTTATTTTATAAACAATTTACAACATGTGCACCAAATATTAAAAATTACAATTATATATTTATATGCAAAAATAATTACGAAACACATAAAACAAATACGTTTTAGAGACACTTTCACAAATTATTTACCACCAAACAACTTCATGCAAAACGTCGCAAAATATATCAAAATGTGCGTCTTGAAATGCAGCGTGTGAACACATAAAAAATATTTGTTTAGCCATCGTTGTAGTTTTGTTATTAATGCAGAAACTTAAGTAATTTCTCTCAAGAGAGCAAAATTGTGCATCAATATTTAAAATACTCCATCTTTGATTTCTTTTAAACTCTCCTTAACTCCTTGCAGTAAATTTTACGAACTTGTGATGGCAGAATATTAAGTAGCATATGGCCTCCAATTGAGAAAACCAACAACCAACCTTCACTCAAACTGAGCTAGCTTGTCTTTGTTATGGGGGCTTTGCTGCACAACGTCCGCTCCAAGAGAGATTCTCTTAAATTGACAAAGTTTGTACAACGGTGCTGCTCTACTGCAGAGCGAAAAAATCAGCAGAACCCATCCTTTGGGAATGATTATCTACGTTAATGCGAATAGCATCAAACGGTGCGGAGTTATGCGCGTTCGTCAGGTGGCCGGCACACTCTAGATACGCCAGCCCACTCTTAAGGCGATTCTAAATTTGTTGACACTTTCACAGCCCTGCGCACGATCTCCGCAGCCCAGCACGTGCGTTTGTGTCACTTAGGAAGGCGAGCAAAGCACGCGCCATACGCACAAACACTCAAAATGGTACCGACCAGACTTTCTGGCGTCTCAGCTAGTCTCAACCAACGGTACTCTAAACGGTTGTTTATATCTTTGCCATAGGACGCGCCTTACAGCGCTGTCACAGCTGCCGGTGCGCGCGCGTTCCATGCACGAGGGCTCATTCCGCTCTCGTGAGGGTGAGCACGGCCGCTACATCACCCTCTCCCGAGCGCGGGAGAGGGTGAGCCAGGGGCAGTGCTAAGCCTCACGAGAGCGGAATGAGCCCTCGTGCATGGAACGCGCGCGATGGTAAAGATATAAACAGGTGTTTAGAGTGCCTTGAATGACTGCCTTCATAGCTCTGTGGTTAGCGCGTCTGCCTGCTGATCAAAGGGTCAACGGTTCGAATCCCGCCGGCGCCGGTCTCTTTTATTTATTTATCGACCCGCGGCGTAAGAGGTTAGATAGCCAGATAGATATATAGATAGATAGATAGATAGATACATAGACGAAAAGTGCGTGAAGTATCCAAAGAATGCTATTCGCATTAAAAGTCGTCACAACTTAAAACCATGGGACTAGAAAGAATAAAACAAAACGGACAACACAACACAAAATCTTAAAAACAGCCGAGTTTATTTGAAAACACCAAAACAATAAAAGATCACGAAAACAGAACATGACGTTGCAAAGATTTGACCAGAAGTGGCTAAGCAAGCTAAACGCTGCGTTTCAAGACGCACATTTTGATATTTTGCGACATTTTGCATAAAGTTGTTCGTTGGTAAACAATTTGTGAAAGTGTCTCTAAAACGCATTTGTTTTATGTTTTCGTAATTATTTTTGCATATAAATATATAATCGTAATTTTTAATATTTGGTGCACATGTTGTAAATTGTCTATAAAATAAATTTGAAAACGTTAAACTATATGGGCCTGCTTTGGTGCGACATTGGCATCTGTGTGAATTCTCATAGTGAAATCTGGGCAATGTACACGCCTCGAGCTTCTCAAATATATATCTTTGGGAAAAATGTAGCTACGGCGTTCGCATATAACCGAATGTTAGTCCCAAAACCATGGTTGCATATATATTTCTTACAGAAATATCAAAAATATGACCCGGACAGTCATTGCACTATCCGGCGTAAAAACAGCCTCCAGACAAAGAATCACCAAGTTTTAATAAAAAAAAAGAGAATCCTTCACCACCAAATCAATAATGAAACACATGAAAAACCGAAAAGTGTCATTCTTAGAAACATCTCGACATGGTCGTTACTGTCCCTTCGACTAACACAAAACTATGTCCTTCGCATAATTGTATGACCCGCAAAACTTTTTAATTGAGTCTCTCTTTGGACGTATTGTGTGTGGACCTGGAAGAACATGCAGTAGTACTTAAAGAAAGAAACTAAAATGTGGTTAAATAGAGAGACAGATTGGTGGCAGACCTGCATTTCAAAGTTGAGCAGGGCCTCCATCAAAAAGATTCCTTCCTCTGCACTGGGCTGAAAAAAGGGTGGGCAGCATGAGGAACACTCCAAGATTTAACCCCTCGCGAGAGATTGTCAAAAAAAGAAAGGCTCCCACAATAAAAAGTCGTGAAACCAGGAACTTTTTTCAGATACAATCACGTCCGGGTCACCAAATCTGTACGGACGTCCGACCAGTCCCATGTCCGCTCGTGAACCGATTTATTCTGAAAAGCACGGGATGAGGATCCTCGTGCTTTGACTTCCTTCAACTCCGTGGCGTGCCGCCACGCACGCTTTTACTGTCGAGATTGGGTATAACGAAGTCGGTCATAATGGAATAGTGGCTACAGCGAGCGATCCTCATTTCCCATTCCCTTTTGCACATGGTTGACCAAAGTCGGTTATATTGAAATACCGGATATAGCGAAGCGATTTCCGATTCCCGTTGACTTCGTTATAACCGGTCTTAACAGTATACCAAGACCACGGGATTGGCAAAAATGTCCGTCCTACGAGACCCTTCGTTCTAAGAACATAGCGCAAAAAATCAATGGCAGTTCCTGTGTGGTTCCGTCAGTCTCACCTGGTTTTGGCGTCCTGAGAGGGAAGTTACAAGTTAATCGGAAGCAGGGGCGGACGCAGGTATTTGTAGAGGGGGTGGGGTCAGGTGTTGGTTAGCGTACAGAACAATTGTTTACACTGTATGCCGATCGGTGGTGTTTATTGCACGTATGCAAGCAACGACCCATGAGCGTTTCTTGCATAAAACAATGAAACTAATTTGAGTTTTAAGTTCAATATCTTTTGTGCAGCCACGCTAAGTATATACAGCGCCAGTCCCGTCATACATGTGCCTTTTTTGTTCTTGTCAAGTTTGCGCTATTTTAATCATGTATGATACGAACCAACTAGCCCAACCAAAAATTGTGTACAAAAAAGTTCAAATTTTTTAAGCTTTTTTTTACATTTTTTGTGCTTATTCATTGAGGCATGGCCCACCCCACTATTTTTATGAATTTCAGGCGGCAGGAGGGTGGGCGATGACTCGGGATATTGCGGTAGATGACCGAGGTTAGTTTTTCTTCGTGAAAACTTTTTGGAAGTGACATGGCATTCTAGAAGTCGTTCGTTGTGAAGATAACTTTTATACACTATCTTTTTTGTGCAAACTTAGAGGTGGTGAGTTGGGCGAGTTGGTATGCAATGAACATGGTGATAAACAGTGCACAAGAGACAGACACCCTAGAAGAAAACAGACAGGACAAGTGCTGACCCACAACTGAATATATAGGACACAGAAGAAAGGAAGAAAGATGATAAAAATCAAAAGGGAAGGTGTCCATGGCACCAGAGGTGCATAACACACATAACGCAGAATACAGAAGGAAAGATGATAAAATTCAAAGAGAATGCATCAATGGCATGACAGGTGCATAACACCCGTAAAACAACCATGCACAAACATCATTTCCTATAGTATGCACGTAAAAATAAACCCACTTTTTCGGATAGTGCCACGGATGGCTGACTCGTGCAACGGTCCCCCAAACCGTATATATTGAGTTGCGAGTCAGTGCTTGACCAGTCTGTTTTCTTTGACAGTATCTTTGTCTCTCGTGCGTCATTTATCTCGGCTGTTGATGAAATTTCATTGAAGTAGGAATCACTCTAGCGGGATATGAGAATAAAATCACGAGAGTAGCTCTTAGAGGGAACGTACTGAACCCAGCAAGTTCTGGGTCTCGGGGCCAATCGAGACTGTCAAAACTAGGCTGGCAAGAAACAGGGCAGACACGAGGGAAGTGTGGGCAGGGCCTCACCGTTGGGTTGGGAGAGCTGAGGATGCGGCTGAAGACGCCCTCCATGAACTGCACCAGGGCATCCCAGCGCAGGCTCGACGGGGAGTTGGGGGAGCAGAAACCGCCGTCTGGCTCTGCACACAACCAGACTTGGAGCCCCAGTCCACAAATGCCAACAAACCAAGCGAGCTCGGTAAGTCTGCGCCTACAGCCAGTTAGGAATACTTTCATTTGTGCCACCAAAAAGGAGAAGGGTCCTTCCAAGTTGACTTTTATTCCTACGGAAAATCTGGCAAGCATGTAACGTCAGTCCATTAAAAAAGGACACTACCCAGAAAACAACTTTGCAAAACAAGTTGATTTTGAAAAATACCATATTTACATCCACCAACATCTAGAGCAGGGGTGGCCAGGCTGAACCGGCCTAAGAGCCATGCAAACAAACCACGAAACATCCAAGAGCCGCGGGGGGGGAACTTTAGTTGAAAGCAATAAACGAAACTTGAATTACTTTCAAACTATCGGAGTCAAAAGCAGTACAACTGTATGTAAGGTAGCAGTAGCACGCCAATAGCAAACACGCAACCTGTCTTTGAATTTAAAACGCGTTCCACTTCTCTTTTGGGGAAGTGCTCGTGTGACTGGGAGGGAGGTGTGGGGTAGCCGCGGAGCCGCACTTCAACCCGCGAAGAGCCGCATGCACCTCGCGAGCCACAGCTTGGCCACTCCTGATCTAGAGGGTATTCCCAGAAAGTTTCATTTGTTTACGCTGCATAGCTTTTTTTTTCTTTCTTTTTTTGGTTCATTGATGCTAAGAAAAAGGTAGAGGTATGAGCACTTTGAACATGTTTTTCTCTGTTCCACTTTTTGGCATAAATTTCACTTAAGGAAAACTATTGTTTGGTAGCGGGACAAAAGGAAAGGCTCACTCATTGTTTTTTCTAACTAGAATTTTATGGGCAATGCAACTGTGGAATCGTTTTTTTACTTAGTGGATGTCTTTTATAAAAGATGTCAAGATTTTGTCGATCGACATAAAAGGCAAAATATTTATTCGATTTTTCAGCTTGATAATAGCCTAATATACATTACTTTTTGGAAATTTTGTTTTTACGGTTGCACTCTCCAGGCATTCTGCTGCGTATCTAGTGAAGAAAATGTTGGGTATTACCGTAAAATCCCGTAAGGGCGCCCTCCCTGAGAGATCGCCCATCCCGTTTTTCTG
This sequence comes from Ixodes ricinus, assembly GCA_037355805.1. Classification (NCBI taxonomy): domain Eukaryota; kingdom Metazoa; phylum Arthropoda; class Arachnida; order Ixodida; family Ixodidae; genus Ixodes; species Ixodes ricinus. The sequence continues at coordinate 60,802 of JAZHYW010037831.1, read as the reverse complement.
GCTAAATACCTGTAACATAAAAATTCCAAAACATTGCCACCCCTGATTCCCGTTGGACGTCAAGCGATGTCCGACGGGAATCGCGCATCAACGGCGCGCGATCGAGCGGTACTGGTTGTAGGAGAAGCGAGTTCATAGAAGGTTCCCACGCTTTTGTCTGCGATCTGCACGCGATGTCGGCTCGCGTAACAGGCTAGTTGTTCCCGTGTGTATATTGCATCGTGAAATATGAATCTGCTGCGTGTCGCGATTTGCGTGTATCCGTTCCCGAGTTGATAGCGGATTACTGTGTTTTTCCGCGATCCGCGCACGCGATATCGCTTTTTAGTTTTAAGTAACACGCCCGAGTTGTTCCCGCGTGCATATTGCATCGTGAAATGCAATTATTTTGCGTCCGCGATCTGCGGTATTTGTTTCGGTGACATGCGAGTTTGTAGCGTATTCCCGCACTTTTGTCCGCGATCTGCGCGCGCGATATCGGTTCCCGTGAGAGGCAAAATTGTACCGGGTTCCCGCGTCTTTATTGCACCATAAAACTTAAATCTGCAGCGTCCGCGATCTTCGGTATCCGTTCCGTGAGATGCGAGTTCTCGGCGGGTTTTCTGCGAGTCCTTCGCACCGTGAAACGCAAATCTGCTGCGTCGGCCACTTGCGGTATCCTTTCGCGTGACACAGAAGTTTGTAGTTAATTCCCGCGTGTTTATCGCATCGTGAAACGTGAATTTGCCCTGTCCGCGATCTGCGATATCAGTTCCAGCGTCATGTGGTTTGTAGCGGCGCTTATCATTAATTTTTGATAAAGTTTTGCTGTGGCATCCCCAAAGATAGCCCACCCCATGTTTTTCACCATTTATCTTTTCATTTTGGGTGGACGTCCTTACGGGATTTTACGGTAAATTAGTTTTCCAACTATTGTTTTCCTAAACAATGTCAGTGTGTTCCTGATAAAAACGACTCTAATTTCTTTCACAATTCATGCACGCAGATAAAACTTTGCACTGCATTCTGCCTCGCACTGCCAGTATAAACCGTAAATTGCCTTTATGTTAAGCCAAAGGATCAAAAGTGGACAATTAAAACAGCACAAAGGATGATGGATCAGATGGAGAAAGACACAAACACAGCGCTGACTCGCAACTGAATTTTATTGATAGTAACAGTGTCATATATGTTAGCACAGTCACAAACTAACATCTATGGCACTGTTTCGATCAATGAAACTTAGTTGTGAGTCAGCACCGTGTCTGTCTTTCTTCCTCTGGTCCCTCATCCCTTGCACTGTTTCAATTGTACGTCGTGCAAACTCGCCCAAGCTTCAACTTTGGCAACGTTCAAAAGTTAACCGTTTAGGGCAGTGTCCTCCCTTAAAGCATTTCTCTGCGCTGCTGCCGTCTTGGCAGATCCCCGATCACTTTGGCCACAAAAAAGGCAGAGCTGCGTCACTATAGTCGGACGAATATGTCTGCGTATGGTGATCAGTCTGGTCCTTCACCAAACTCTCAACACCATTCGTACCCCCTGATGTCGTTTGTTCCCTGTGCACGCAATGTTCTCAAAACTAAGCCGGTTTAGCTTTTCCTCCACCAGAAATCTCATTACGCACCACAGCACCACAGCTACAGACAGAATGCTCTCCCCCACGATCGCTGGAACCGCTTGCATCAAATAGGACAGGTGCCAGATGCTAGTGTGGACATGAAAGCACTAAGAGGCTGCACTAAAGGGAAGCTGAAGCATCTTTAAAAAGGTAAGAAGACTTGTATACCTTTTTGTCCCAGGAATTCAATTATTGCGCTTAAATTGGGCGCTAGTACACGTCAATTGCTCCTATTTTGTAAAAAAGGTAGAGCGACTAACGAGGCACATGCCGCGAGCTCTTCCACCGCCCGTCGTCTGTCCAAAGCGTCGGAACGTCACCGTCGGCATCTCCGAGCTAGTAATGGCAAGCAAGGGTCACCCAACACTGCCAAGAACCTCATCTTCGCTATTTTTTTTAATGCGAATAGCATTCTTTGGCTACTTTACGCACTTTTCGTCTATGTATCTATCACTGGCTATCTAACCTCTTACGCCGCGGGTCGATAAATAAATAAAAAAGACCGGCGCCGGCTGAGATTCGAACCGTTGACCCTTTGATCAGCAGGCAGATGCGCTAACCACAGAGCTATGAAGGCAGTCATTCAACGCACTTTAAACGGTTGTTTATATCTTTACCATAGGACGCGCTTTACAGCGCTGTCACAGCTACCGGTGCGCGCGCGTTCCATGCACGAGGGCTCATTCCGCTCTCGTGAGGCTGAGCACGGCCGCTAGCTCACCCTCTCCCGTGCTCGGGAGAGGGTGATGTAGCGGCCGTGCTCAGCCTCACGAGAGCGGAATGAGCCCTCGTGCATGGAACGCGCGCGCACCGGTAGCTGTGACAGCGCTGTAAAGCGCGTCCTATGGTAAAGATATAAACAACCGTTTAGAGTACCGTTGGTTGAGACTAGCTGAGACGCCAGAAAGTCTGGTCGGTACCATTTTGAGTGTTTGTGCGTATGGCGCGTGCTTTGCTCGCCTTCCTAAGTGACACAAACGCACGTGCTGGGCTGTGGAGATCGTGCGCAGGGCTGTGAAAGTGTCAACAAATTTAGAATCGCCTCAAGAGTGGGCTGGCGTATCTAGAGTGTGCCGGCCACCTGACGAACGAGCACAACTCCGCACCGTTTGATGCTATTCGCATTAACGTAGATAATCATTCCCAAAGGATAAGTTCTGCTTATTTTTTTCTATTTTTTTTTGCGCCCTCACGTTCGGTTAGAGGCAACGGGTGTATCTCGAAACAACCCATTCTGATTTGAACCCTTCTCGGTTGAACCCATTCACAAAACGCCCTTCGCGTTTTAACCTTTCTCGTTTCAACCCTTTCTCATTTATACCCGTCTCATTTGAACCCATTCTCACGTGAACCCTTCTGGTTTGAACCTATTTCCGAAACGCCCTTCGCGTTTCGTCCCTTTCTCATTTGAACCTATTCTCATTTGAATACCGTATTTCAAACCAATCGCCTAACGCTCTTTGCGCTTTAACCTTCTCTTACTTATGCCCTTCTCGGTTGAACCCGCTTTCATTTAAACCATTATTGTTTAATTAAACTCCGTCTCAAAACAGGTACTTGGCGTTTCATCCCATATCGTTTAAACATATAGTTTGACAATATGCGTGTCTTCCGTTTTAGTGTGCTCTGGAATTTCAACTAGTCTCTCTCTTTCTGTGTTAATGAAATAATAAAAATAATGGAGATGTTGGCACTGTTAATAACAGTGCCGGCTACTCCACGGCAATTGTTATTTGATAAAAAAAAAGATCTAAAACAAAACAAGCACATAAACAAACAAAAATCCCGCCAGAGTCGCCATTGTACAAATTTTTACAATTCAAACATGTGTGTCGATCCATTTTCGTGGTCTACCTGTGCCAGTGTGCACCGACGCGAACACTTAATGTCATGTTCCACACCAAGGCTAACTGGCGATCACTTACCGCCCGCACCGGCAGCATCACAGCAGCAGCCGCGGCGGGTCTCTCGCCCTACTGTGCACATCGTCGCTCACAAAACGCCGCCGCCACCACTCAAGAGCGCCACCAGCATGGAGCGGCCGACAATCCTGTGCCCACCCCCGCCCATTCAAACCGTATGGCTAAGCATTAGGCCGCTGAACGGCTCTTCTCGAGACGCATAGTACAAAACGTATTTTGCCACAGAATCAGTCATCGCACCTCAGTGCGATCCCATGCTCGGTAAAGCTTAATTCTGGAGCTTTGTTCCCACAAGCATTATCAACCCAGGAAATGTTAATTGGTTAAACTATTTAAGATGACCACAGCAACAAAACACGGACTATTCAAAGGCCAGAGAATGCCTTCGCCTTTCTTAGAAAGTCAGAAAGGGAGATCCTGCCATTGGCAAACTGGCCTCTGCGGTGTTTTTTTGTATTTTTGTTTTGAAATGTTGGGGTGCGATGTTGCGTGGCTTGAGAGCTTTCTTATTATGCACAGATCTTTTTCTTAATTTCAGTCGTGAATCATCGGATGCAAATTATGCTCATCTGGCATGCTCTGTGAGGATATTGAATTATTTACAACCTATGTCGGAGTGGTCGTATAGATCTACGATCATTGTATATTTGCCTATGCGTCGTCCGTCGTGCCGTGGTTTGGCATGCATTCTAGATGCCATTCTCGAAAAAGCATCTCAAGGCGTAATAAAGCTTCAGGTGCCTGGACTTCATAATGTCATTGGTTCTTTTATTTTGGTTTCCCGTGAGTGTATGCTGAAATTATTGCTTTTCCCTAGCCTGATCATGTACACGGTTAAAATTAGAAAAGTAGTTTTGAAAATGGTCCAAACCAGAAAGCATGTTTTGAGAAAGTTTGAAAGGAGAAGGGTTAAAATGAGAAAAGTAGTTTTGAGAATGGTCAAAACGCGAAAGTTTGTTTTGTTTTGAGAATGGTTTAAGTGAGAAAGAGAGAAAAGCGAAAGTTGTTTTGCGCTGGGTTGAAGTGAGAAGGTGAAAACGAGAAGGTAGAAATGCGAACGGGTTCAGATGAGAGCCACCCGAGGCAACGGGCGGGTCTAGGCCAAAATGGCAATTGGCAGTTACGACGCTCATACTAGTGAAGAAAAACACAACTTTACATACGTAACTTTTAAGGTGCCTACATCGATATTTCCTTGTTTTTAGAGATATAAAAGCTTCTTCAGCTTTCCTTTAGAAGTCGAAAAGTCCCCTCCCCGTGTTCGAGAGCTGGCACCGCGCGTGGAGCGGAACGACGGCCGGGAGGAACGGGCAACCGAGAATGCTTCCGTCGCACACGAGGCTGCACCCACCTGCGCCCACGTCGACCTTGGCGGCGAGCAGCGTCTGCAACCCCTGGCTCGCTGTCTGGAAGCCCGCAATCGGGTTCAGCAGGGTGGCAAGACGCACCGCCTCCGTCACGTCCGTCCTGAACTCTGAAACAACCGGTCGGTCGGGTCGACCGTGACTACGGTGCCTAAAGCGTGCTCACGCGTCTCCGACCGGCGCGTCTGGCGTTTGTCCACGAGTCCCATCCGGTCCCAAAGTGGCAACAAATGACGTCACGGAAGCTGGAGTGTCGCCCTTTGGGTGTTGCCTTTCTGGCTGTCGATCGTAGAAATGCCGGCGAAAAGCACACGCGAGCATCGCGGTCGTCACGGCGTCCCGACCGCCGAAGCTTCCGTGAAAGCGAGAGAGCGACCCACGGAAGAACGGGCGTCAGCCACGTCTATTGCCGCTGTTGGGAAGGGATCGCGACCGGCGACGATGCTTCCACGACGTCGTCGGGCGGAAATTGAGGCACCGTACCATGATCTTTTTTAGATTTCATCTCGCTAATACTGTAAAACCCTCGCTCTACACTCCTATGCAGTTTCAGGGCTACTGACTTGTACGGTGCTCATTACAAGTAATCAAATTACTAGTGACCAATTACTTTTTGTGCTAATTTTAAATCATTTGATTAGTTTTATTAGCTAATAACTCGTGAAAGTAGGTAATCTCATTACTTTTGAAAGCAATGAAATTACTTGCAGCCATTTCTAGTTTTCAGACTCCCCCAACCGTTTCCGACAACTTAGTCACCAGAGTTGGAACTAAAACTGCCACGCTACGTTTCCGTGAACAGCTTGTAAATCCTGCAAATGACAAAGAATGAAACGATTGTTACCAATCTGTATGGAAGGAGGCCAGGCTCTTCGACTGGTCAGTTTATATCTGCTTTTGCATTGCGCAATAACCATATGTACTGTTAACTGCCCTAATTAAAGAAAAAAAACAAGAAAGCAAACCTTTAGGTCTGCTGTAGCCCTAAATCTGGGCACGAGTCAAAAAGGGGCAGGTATACACTTGAAGGAGCGTAACCAGGGGGCAGCTACTCACTCCCAAGGAAAGGAGCAAAGTCCTCGTCTCCGTCAAACTCCAGGCGAGCGTAGGCACAGGCAGGGCTGTCATCCTTTGAGGGGAAGCCACACTGGAAGGAAGAAGGTAGGAAAAACAATTTTGATGCGCCCGTCATTATGAGCAGAAGCATTTCACAAGGTCTCTTTACTACATCAGCAGTAAAGGCCCCACCACCAAAAGCGTATCGCTACTTTACTATACCATAGACACCTAGCACTAAGCTCCTAACGCTGTGATGTACAGGCACTTCACACGGTGTATTTATTAGAATAGAGACCGACATCTTTTTCTGGGCATGGTTCCTAAAAATTAGCGGGTCGACCCACGTCAGTAACAAAACATACAGGTTTGATCATACTGACAAAGACCAGGGCTCACAAATCGCATCCCGTGTGCTGTTTGTGCTAGCTTTTTCATTCTTTTATTATCCATTTTTTCATTAATTCTTATACTCGCGGTCAGCTTTCTGTGGCAATCCGAAGAGAGGAGGAAAGCGCGTGTAAAGCGGTTGGTGCACCCTCTCCCCTAGCATTGACTGCATTGCCACAGAAAACTGACCGCAGTATAGTATCATTTTATCTTTATTTATTTACTTTATTATTTTTACTTACTTTATTATTTTTTTATTTACTTTATTACTTTCATCTAAAATGTGCCACTCTAGCCGGCACCGTTTACTTTTGACTATGCATGACTTTTGCCTTGAGCCACTGAGCTGCATGGCTATGCCATGCAGCTCAGTGGCTCCAGTATTTGACTGCCACCGCACCAGCCCAGGTTCAAGCCCCGCTGGGGCACCTTTCTTAGATTGATTCTACATGGCCCTTTGCAAGCTTTGTATATTACCTTAAAGGTGTAGGGAAACGAAATTTCAGCGCTCATTTTCTAGCTTGAATGTGTTGCATGTTGCACCCTAACCTCAAAAACACCAGTCTTCCGTTGAAAGGCACAAGAAAACTAATTTTAAAGCTAAATAAACGATCTTCCAATGTGCACCTGGTGGATGCATGCGGAGCCTATTTGGGAGGTAGTCTAGCAACGTTGTGGAATCTGCTACGTAGTCGTGACGTAGCAGATTCCTCTGACACAACGCCGCTCTTTGGCATTTCAACATTTTCCTTCTTAGCTTTCCTCCCCAACTCACAAATCGCGAATTGAACCAAACAGTCCAAAAAGACGGAAAGGGTGGACTCTCCTCTTTCTCGGACCCTCGTTTGTGCAGCCGGATGCAGCCATTCTCCCCCTAGAAGATTAGCCAGTCGCTCAAAACTCGGACAAAAGTTGCTTTCCCCACCCCGTTCAGCCCTAAGCTGACAGTGCTGTGGAAGCTACGTGCTTCTTGGGCCAACCACACGCTCGTCACCCCACGGGCACTTCGAACGGCTCGGTTGTAACGCGATGACGCTATTGACGCCACCACAACGCTGACAACGCCACCAAGGGCAAAGCTCATAATCCCGCCAGCCTTGCTACGTCACGAATGCGGGAAACTTTTCTTTCTGTTTTTGTTTGCGCCGGATATCCCATGACGCATCGCGCCCTCCGTTCGCTTCTCTTCGAGCGCTCGCTCGAGTGCACCGTTTGGAACGAAAAATATAGCCAATCGTTCAAAATACAAACGTGCGATTATGAATTACGGTTATTACACGTCATGCTTGACCCATTTCCGAACGAAATTTGAAAATTTCAAATTTCGGTTCAGTATCCCTTTAACAGGTACTTTGACGAAGAATTAAATTTACCCGTCGTGTCCAGAAATAGGCTGAATATGAGCCACAATATCCGTAAATGACAATCGCACGTTTGTATTTTGAGCCGCATGGCTGTATGTTTCACTATAAACGGCCCCCTCTGGTAAGTGCTCATTCGGAGAGCAACCAGCAGAGAGCACGTGACACCCGGAGCAATCGTGACGTAGATTGTCTCGCGGCGAGCAAAGCTACAGCAAGACAGACATTGACACGATGCCCTAGCCATTCCAGCGGACCTTGGTTCTACCCAGCCAAGAGGCCGAAGCACACCAGCGAGTTGGGCCAGCACAACTAACCACAAAGCTGCTTTTGTAGGAATTTTTGAGTGATGGATTAATCTTCTATAATCTTGTAGAGGGACAATAGCGACGTTTGGTATACACAAAAAAGAGAGTCTTAGAGAGGGGAGTTCATCCCTCTCCTCTTAACTCGTGGTGGCCGGAGAGCTGGCGGGATGATGACAGGTTCAAAGCATGTCTAGTTCTAGGCAAGACAGTTCTTGTCACTAACTGTCAAGGTTCTTAGACGGACATTACAAACGAGGCTTTAGCAACATCCACCAGGTGCTCTTTGCTAATCGTCTAAATTGTTTTAGAATTCCTTTCCGTGTCTTTTTAAACAAGATATTGGTGTATCCGATGTGATACTGCTTCTTTGAACACGTATAAACCAAAAAGTAAAAGCCGAAATTTCGTTGTAGTATCGCTTTAAGACCACCGAAGGGGACCAAGCACCACTGCAGAAAGGAAGCCTGAGACAGGCGGTCGTAGACGGGTTGCACAGCCGCAGCCACATAGTCCGGGAGCTTGTATTTGTGCTTGGGCTGTCTCTCCCCTCTTGCCTCAGCAGCTCTGTGGCAACACCACGACTCGGCTCCTCCCGGGCAAAGGTCACAGTGGGGCTGGCCATCAGTCGATGCGACATGGTAGAAAGTTGCCATGACTGCTCGCTGCATTGCTGCCATCCCCTTCGAGTTGTTGCGTAGCACCCAGCCATAGAAGTTAATCAGCTTGTCGGTAAGAACTTCAGTCAGTTTGCCCTTTCCACTCAACAACTTGTCGCTCTACTAAATCAGGTTATGCAGTGTCATCCACATCCTCTCCTAAACGTGGTTCAGGCATTCTTCCTTGACGATGGGGACTATTCCGTAAACATTCCTCTTCCACCAAGGCTGGAAAAGTCCTGCTGTCGCCGCCGGAGGCGGGCATTGTGTATCACAGGTCATGCTTCTCAGCGGATCGCTTGAAAAAGAGTCAAGCCTTCTTCCACTTCTATCTTCCTTGATTTGGCATCAATGTTCTTCTGGCAATGTGGTGCCAGTGCCTTGCGCCTCCAGGCTGCGGTCCCGTCAGCACCACGGCATCCAAGATGAGGCCCGTGTGGTACTCGACCACTGATCCAACGCCAATGTGGGACGTATGCCCACGCTTGTGCCACGTCCTGTAGAACACCACAGTTATGTCCTTGCAAAAACTTGCCTCCATCTTCTTGTAGGCTACCTTTACAGCAGCAGCTGACTCTGCGTAAAACCCGCCCAAACTCTGGGCCTGTGGCTCTCTGAAAGTAATCTTCAGGTGCTCCTGAAAAGTCTTGTGATGAAGCCTCTGTGGGAAACATTCATTGCTGCCCAGAAATCCTTGTGAGCTGTCTGCCCCTTCCCAATCTCCTTGATGGCCATCATGGCTCAAATGTTCACTTCAAAAGCCATGAAATATTGCTGAAGTGGCAAACCCTAAGCAGAAGACTCAATGCCACAAATGGCACACACAACCTCCAGCTTCACGGCCAGTTCAAGCTTGGTGCCCTCTTGGACTGTCAGCCTGGGTTCCAAAAAATGCTTGCACAGTGTGCAGCAGAGCCGGGTGTTCAAAGCATCCATCTGGACGAGGCAGAACTTTGCATCTGCATTTGTAGCAGATGAAGTAGTGGGAGCTGCTGAGTCAGGCGGCATGGCCTGAAACTTGCCTCCATCTTATTGTAGGCTACCTTTACAGCTAAAATAGTGCTAAGCTCGGCTTGAGCAGCAGCGCGATGTTTAGCAGCCATTTGATTTCTTCTTGCATCATAGAATTTGTCGCCAAACGAACAGTGCATGATATGTTCACACCTGCTACCGCAGCATTTTATACTGCCACTGGGGTCCGCGATGTCCAAGGAAGCTAAGGTGGTCGGCATCGACACTTTAGACATTTCTGGAGCACGGTGATCAGGGACGACAAATGCATCAACGGCGACAGCCGATGGCACAGAAAAGTCCCCGCTAGAAGCCTCGACGTGACGCGCAAAGGTTTCCAACCTTGCCATTTTAAGAAGCTTCATGAACCACTTTCGTGCACCAAAGCGTGCACCGTCTTGAACTTCGTTACAGGCATCGTGTACGACCACGAAACACGCAAGGAAATGACGCAAAACTGCTAAAAAGAAAGCATCTGAAACAATCAAAGAAATGGCGAAAAGTGAAGTGGAGCTGACGAAAAGAAAGCAAGCAGACACTGCCATAGAAGACGACAGGAGCGGCAGGCAAAAGAAATGGAGAGAAGGAGGAAGCGCCGGGAGGGCGGGGACACGTCGTCGCGATCAACGACAGTTACGGATCTCGAGAAATGCGCATTTAACCAAACACTGTTTCGCAATCGCGAAGGGGAAACCACCGCCCCGCCGCAACCCCGTGAACGACGCCATTTTGAAACTCAGCAAGGGAGAGAGAGAATTTAGCTCCAAAACAAGACAAGATGGCGGCCGTCGGCCAAAAGGAACGGGAGCGCGAATCGCGTGAAGGTGGGCTTGATTTTGCGCGTTGACCACCATTTGGAAGCCACCGCGACCTCGTAAATAAATGTTTAAACATATTTTCTTCATAAATTAGGGGCCGACAATTAAAAGAAGATAGTTTATGGAATAAAATAACTCAAATATGTTATTTTCTTTAAAAAAAATTGTGGAGCCCTTCCACTTCACGTGAAGATAGAGGAACAGCGAAGCTGTTATCTTTACGACGTCTAGGATGATGCCTAGAGGATGACGTCTAGGACGACCTCAAGGACGACTGTTTCGGCGAGGAAGCCAAGGAGCCGTTGCGATTGAGACCGTTTTTAATGTCGGCCGGGTGATGGTAACAGAAATCAATAACTAAAAAAAACCGTCGATCCGGTACCTCTTCTTCCTTTTAGCTCTCTTCTTTTGCACCATCGTCGTCTTCTTCTCGTTGTAATCCTTGATCTCTTGCAAGATATTTTACATCTTCCCCCTCTCAGATGTCGTTTAATGAAAGCAATCCTCAAGTGGGTACATGAGTTGAATCGGCCTTCTCAGAATCTTGTTTCCTGGTCCTCGGAGAAGGCATGTACGTACAAGCCCGTCTCGACCGGGGTACGTTTTTTCGACCTTACACATTTTCCAGAACGCTCGATGCTTCTTGTCTCCTATCAAAACCAACTGTCCCTCTTTTATCTGGCTGCCCCTAACGTCCATTTTCAGAAGAGCGCCTCTTATTTCCTTCAGGTACTCCTGGTGCCATCTTTGCCACCAGTCTTTCGATAAGCTTTGTTTGGCTCTCCAGGCCTCTCCAATATCAGTGCCCCAATTTGTGCTAGAACTGGGGAGGCGCTGTTTTCCGCCAACTATATCCGCAGGCGTAATTGCAATTGGTTCCTCAGCTTCGTTGTATGTGTATGTCAGTGGGCGGTTGTTCAATGCACCCTCTACTTCAGCTGTGAGTGTGAGCAATTCCTCACTGCTGAGCAACTTCCGTCCAATCACCTTCCTCATTGACGCCTTCATGCTCCTTATCATCCGCTCGTAGAATCCACCCCACCACGGTGCTTGCTCGGCAATGTATTTCCACTTGATCTGGTGTGTCGCTATAAAATCTTTGATCTGGGGGCCCTGTATGATTTTTATCACCTCCCTGATATCCTTGTCCGCTCTCTTGAATGTTCTAGCGTTATCGCTGTACACCACAGAACACATTCCTCTTCGTGCAACAAATCTTCTAAACGCTTGCATGAAGCTGCTTGTCGATATGCTGGGCACGACTTCCAGGTGCACCGCTCTGGTTACCGCGCAAGTGAATATTACGATGTACATCTTCGTTACTCCTCCGGACGCTTTTGCGTAAAGTGGTCCAGTGAAGTCTATACCCACAACACTGAATGGAGGGCTCTGCGTGACTCTGTCTGCCGGTAAGGGAGCCATCTCTTGATCCAGCGGTCTTGTGTTGTACTTTTTGCACTCAATGCATTTGCTTAGAATCTTTTTGATTAACTGTCGTCCTTGCAACACCCAGAACTTCGTCCTCAGGCGCGCCAGCGTGTCTCTTACTCCTCCGTGCAAGGTGAGATGGTGCACATGCCGCACCAGAAGCTCTGTGAAGTGACTGTTCTTCGGCAATATCGCTGGATGTCGTTCTTCAAAACCGAGCTGGCTCTCTTGAAGACGACCTTCTAGCCTGAGTACCCCATCTTCACTCCTGAAGACTTTCGCTCCATGTAGCACCTCTCCATCTTTTCCTCCTCTCATCTTCGTTGCGACTTCCTGGTTTAGGTGTGATATATTTTGCTCTTGTTTAATAAGATAACACTCAGCTTCCTCCAGTTCTTCAGCTGTTAGAGGGCCCGTAGTATTGCTTCCTCTTGTCCTTTTTATGTACCTGAACACCCAAGCTGTCACTCTCAAGAGCCTCACGTACGAGCTGAACCTTCGAATGTCGATTATATTGGTGAGTGTTAGGTTTACCACGCACAGTGTCTGTTTTCAGTGGTTCACTTCCTCTTCTCTTATTTTATACTCATATGGTGGTCGTGTTGGGCTCTCGACTAGCCATTCTGGTCCGTTCCACCATAAACGTGAGGTCACAAGTTGGCAAGCCTTTACTCCTCTCGTTAGGAGATCGGCAGGATTTTCTACACTTCGTACGTAGTTCCACGCTTCTGGTTCTGACCTCTGAATTATTTCCTTCAATCTGTTTTCGACAAACGCTTCTCTTCTTTTACTTTCTTTGATCCAGTGTAGCACAATAGTGGAATCTGTCCAAAAGCAAGATTGGCTGATCCTCCGAACTAAATTTTTAGTGACGTACTCATTCAGCCTTGCTGCCATGGTAGCGGCTAAAAGTTCTAACCGTGCTAGTGAAATGGCTTTCAGCGGAGCAATTCGACCTTTTGCTAGCAGCAGTTGCGCTTCCTTGTTTCCATCTTCGTAGGTGGTCACTATATACGCCGCTGCGCCGTACGCAAATGGACTTGCATCCGAAAAGATATGTAAATCGGCTTTCTGCACCGATTGTCGTTGATTAGCGTCATAACATCGGTGTACGCTGACTTGCTTTAGGTCCTCCAGCTCATTTATCCATGTCGTCCATTCCCTGTTTTCCTTCTCTGGCAGTGGATCGTCCCATGTGATGCCTTTCTTCCAAAGTTCTTGAAATTCTCTCTTAGCTCTCACTGAAAATGGTGTGAGCATTCCCAAGGGATCAAACAGTCTTGCTGTTATTTGCAGCACTTGCCGCTTGGTAAGGGTTGCTCCCTTGAGCCTAACCATCCACTTTTCGACTGGAAAACTGAGCTCGTCCGATGTATTGTTCCATATTAGGCCCAATACTCCATTCTCTTCGGCTTTGGCCACCTGGGCGTTGCCCTCATCGTCATGCGCAAATTCATTTTGCACTTCCTGATTATTCGACACCCATTTTCGCAAGTTCATTTTCGCTCTGGAGAAGATACATCGGGCTTCACGATAAGTTTTTGTAGCCTCCTCTGCAGTGTCTGCTCCAAGTAACACGTCGTCGACATAAATATTCTTCTTTAATTGGGCAACTGTTTCCGGAAACTCGTCCTCCACCGTTTTCATGTGATATCGAAGAGTAGCCGCGAGGAGAAAGGTGCTTGGTGCAGTGCCAAACGTCACTCTCTTCATCCTCCATGCTTCCATTTTAGGGTGCTGCTGCGAAAGGCTCGGCTTCTCTTTCCACCAGTACAAGCGGAGCGCATCTCTGTCTTCCTCGTGTATGCCAATCTGTAAAAACGCCTTTTCCACGTCCGCCACCATTGCGATACGATGATGTCGGAAGTTGATAAGTAAAGCCACAATATCTTTGTTTAAATTTACGCCAACTTCCAGATTGTCGTTTAACGAAGATCCGGGAGAACCGCTTGATGATGCATCGAATACTATGCGGATTTTCGTGGTGGCCTTGTCATCTCGCATTACTGCCTGATGTGGCATGTAGTAGCACAGTCGCCCGTTCGTGTCCTCATCTTTCACCTTTTCTGCAACGCCGGTGTTTACCGTATTTACTCGCAGAATGAACACACTTTTTTCCCGAAAAATCGAGGCAAAGTTGGGGGTGCGTTCATTACGCGAGGTAAAATTTTTGCGTCCGTATTTACTCCCATAATGAACGGACCTTTTATCCCGCAAAAATCGACGTAACTTCTTATCTCTTTGCACGCGGCGCGGCGACTCCAAAGCCAAACTCTGATGCGCAAAAAAAAAAAAAAAAGCCCCTCTCCGTTTTTTGTTTTTTTTGCTTCCTCCTTTCCCCCTTGCCTTTTAGAAGTTGTTTTGTTTGTCATTATGTGCGCTTTGCTTGGGCGAGGGCTTTCTGCTTTTCTTTCTTATCTCCTTGCGCGCGGCGCGCGACCTAGAACCAAACTGCGTCGTGCGAAAAAAAAAAAAAAAAGCTTCTTTTTATTGTTTTTTTCTTTTCTCTTAATCCGTGGATTTTTTTTTTTTGCCGTCTTTCGCGAGCTGTTTTGCTTTGCTTAGGCGAGGGTTTCACCGCTTCTGTTTCCTATCTTCTTGCGCGCGGCGCGCGACCCCGGCACCACACTGCGCTGTAAAGAAGAAAAAAAAAAAGAAAAAAAGGTCCCTTTTGTTTTTCCTGGTTGCGTGGATTTTTTTTTTTTTTTGCCGCCTTTTACAAGCTGTTTTGTTTCGCTTTGCTGAGGCGAGGGCCTCTCCGCTTCTCTTTCTTAACTCCTTGCGCGCGGCGCGCAACCCAAAATCCAAACTGCGCTGTGCAAAAAAAAAAAATATATATATATATATATATACAATATATAATTTTTATGTTTTTTTTTTTTGCTTCCGTTGGATCTTTTTTTATTTTTTTAACACCGTTTACAAGGAGTTTTGTTCGCTCACGCTGCCCGTGCATTCGCGACATCGCTGCGCCAGGATAGAAAATTGCATTCATTTCGCGCGCGTGGAGGGAGGGTGTCAAAATTTTGACGTCCGATTTGGGGGTGCGTTTATTACGCGAGTGAAAAAAAAAAAGTCGAAATTTTGAGAGCTGACTTGGGGGGTGCGTTCATTACGCGAGTGCATCATTGTGCGAGTAAATACGGTAAATATTCCCGTATCGCTCTGTTGTACTTCTCAAGTATTTCCGGATTCTTCTGTAGCCTTCTCGTCAGTTAGTTCAGCCTTTTTATAGCCAGTCCTTTGTTGTCATCTAAGCTAACTGTTGGCTTCCAAGGCAGTCGGACGTGGTACCTGCCCTCCTGGAAAGTTACTGTGTCTTCAAACTTGGCGAGTATGTCGTCGTCGTGGCCGTTTTCTATTGGACTATCTTTGATGCCTGCTGCTTCCAATTCCCAAAATCGTTTCAAGGCGTCGTTGACCTCCCCGACTGTTGCAGTTACCGTAAAAACCCGAGTATAGTTCGGACCCGCATATAGTCCGAGGTGTAATTCGGGGATAGAAAACGCGAGAAAAAACGTTTTCACGCGAATATAGTTCAAGAAAAACAGAAAAATGCATTTATTTACATTACACCTTATTCGTCGTCCTCGTCTGACGCACTCTCTTCCGAAGTTCCCTTGTCGGAAATGTCCTCCCACAGCACCTCATCCTCCGTGCCATCAAGCGCGTTTGAAATGGAGCACTTTTTAAAGGCACGACAAACCAGCGCCTCGGGAATGCAGGCCCACGCCTCGGCGATCCAACCGCAGAGCTGAGCTGGCGAGGCCCGTTTCAGCCGTCCGGCAGGGGTCACTTCCGGCTCTCCGGACCTCATCCACTCCATATACAGGCGCCTGATGTGGTCCTTAAACGGCTTATTAATGCACACATCAAGTGGCTGCAGCTGGGATGTCATCCCTCCCGGGATGACGACGAGCTCGGTGCGGGAGTCGCGCAGCAGTCGCTTCACGGAGTCCGCCAGATGACACCGAAACGCGTCGAGCACAAGTATCGATCGGAGCCCCAGCAGTGCTCCGGGCCGTCGACACCACACGGACTTTATCCAGTCCAGCACTAGCGATTCGTCCATCCACCCCTTGTCCTGGCAGCGGATGACAACATTTTTTGGGAACTTCTCCCCCTTCGGCAGCGTCTTTCGTTTAAACACCACGTAGGGTGGCAGCTTGCGACCGTCTGCCGTGCAGGACAACATTACAGTTACCCGCGTTTTCTCGTTCCCAGTTGATCGCACAATAACTTGCCTGGAGCCTTTTTGATGCACCGTTAGAGCCGAGGGCATATCGAGGTACACCGGCGTCTGGTCAGCGTTGCCGATCTGGCCCAGCTGAAAGGGGACTGTCCTTTCGCAGAGAAATCACGTGCTTCTGAAAAGCCACAAGCAGCTCTTCATAGCTTTCTGGCAGCTTCTGCGAGATCGACGTACGCCGACGTAGGGAGAACCCAGCGCGGCGCATGAAGCGAGACACCCAATGCTTGCTTGCCTTGAAGTCCGCCCGCTGAATGCCTTTGTCTCGAGCGATCTCCCTTGCCTTTGCTTGCAGCAGCTCGATGTTCACCGCGAGATGTGCAGCTCGTTGCTCCCGAACAAAGTCCGTCAGTTCTCGTTCCACTTCGGAAACGCTCCATTTTTCGGTCCCCGGAAACTTTTTCTCAGGCCGCTGCATGCAAAAGGGCTTCCTTCTGCTTCCGCCAACCGCGAATGCTCCGCTCGTTCACGCCGAACTGCCGCTCCGCAGCACAGTTGCCGATGGTTTCGGCAGCAGAAATAACTTTCCTTTTAAAGGCAGCCGAGTACTGCCTGCGCGGTCCTGACATGGTGTAAAATCACAGAAAATTGTGGCCGTCGTGATGTGCGCCAAGTGATTGCAATGGCCACTGTTGCACGCGTGTCCTGCTAAAGTGTTCACTTTAGTCCTGCAGGTCTCTAGGCCTATCGCCACTAACGCTACCTAACGCAGAAGCGCGCAGACACCTAATGATGATGATAGCACCGCCCAATGCCGAAACCGAAACCAAAACTGTGAATTCGGGCCGAAAAGTTTTGAGATCCGCATATAGTACGGGGCCGAAATTTCACACCCTAAAATTTAGAAAAAAACCCCGGGCTATACGCGGGTTTTACGGTGCGTTCAAGACCATGAATGTGGAAGAAACCGTCCAATTCTGAATGAACTGTCATCGGTCCTTGAATTGTCCATCCTAGCATTGTCTCCATGGCAGTGATTCTTTTGTCTACCTTCTTAATTCGTCTAGTACACACCTCCCAGTAATGATCCGAACCAATCAGAATGCTCGTAGCTTCGTTATTGATTACTTTTTCTGGGTCGTCTGCTAGTGGTATGTTCATCCTTTTCAGGTTCCTTTGAATATTGATGTCTGGCCTAGACAGCGTCTCTCTTGAGATAACTTCCACTTCTAAGGCCTCTATCAAAATTCTTCTGTCATCGGCTCTTTTTTCAGATTCACTTCCACTACATCGAGTATTCGCTCCACCTCTTTTCCGCCAAATGATCCAATAATGAGTTTCTTTTCTCTGAACTTTGCATCCCCAATTTCTTGGACAAGCTTGCGGTTCATAAACGACCGCTGGCTTCCGCTATCCAGCATCACCCAACAATAATATGATGCTAATCTTCCTTCTGTCCCAGCCACCGCTGTTTGTAGTAACACGCATGTGCTGCTACGGCGGATCTGTTGTGAGGCATGGAAATTGCATGCCCTCTTTGTAGACACCTCTTGATCGTGGTACAATGTTGCACTACTTGCGTGTGCGCTTTGATCAGGTGTGTTTATTGTTATGCGTTGAGTGGATGTGCTTTGGTTGATTCCTTTACCTGGCTCGTTACGGCGGCACATTGATGTGGCATGCCTTTGCTTGCAGGCCTTGCAGGTTATCCTGGCTTGGCAGAACCTAGCTGTGTGGTTTGGTCTAGTACAGCGAAAACACCTTCTGTCGACTTGGAGTTTGACTTCTGTCCTCATATGATTGCGTTTTCGTGCAGTCTTCAGCGTAGTGACCAATTTTATCACAGAAGAAGCATTTACGCACTGCTGTGCTCTGGAACGTTGACGCCCATGCAGAATTTCTTGTGGGTGGGGATGGCGCTGTCACGTTACTATTTCTCGTTTCTTCTTCTGTCACCTCTTCCTGCATCTCACTTGATGTTTGATGTACTAGTCGATTAGGCTCTTCAGCATTTTCTCATTTGTTCTTCCTGGGGTCTCGTCTGCTTATTGTGACGTGGACGCTACTGGATCACGTGATCTTGATTGTTCCTTCACTTTGAAGTCTACCAGCATGTCTGTTGGTACTGCTTTCTTCAATATTGGAAACAGCATTGCAGCATATGACCCGATAGGTATCCCCATTGCTTCAAGCCCACTTGTGTGCACCTGTATCTTCTGGTACATCCAGTCTTGGGCAGTAACTAGTTACTAGTAACGCGTTACCGGTAACTAGGTACTTTTTCTGGTAACTTTTACCTGTAACGCATTACTCTTTATTACTGGTAACTTGTAACTGTAGCACTGTTACTTTTTTGTTAGGTAACTGTAACTGTTTACGCCGTTACAGTTACTTTCTTTTACTATATAAATTAGAACCCACTGCCGCGGACATGGAGAAATTGCCATCTTGAGGTATTTTCTCCAAACTCCTTGCTGACAAAAAGAGAAAAAAATAAGAAGAAGAAGCGTGGCCACGCATTAAACAAACAAACAAAAATGCCTGGTTTGGCCCACGACCGAGAATGCATGACGGACCAGTCAGCACGAAACCGGGAGATGAAGGAAGCGGCGCCTGCGGTGGTAGGGGAGGCAAACAATGTCTGTTTCACCGACTTTGGCTCACTCTTCTCTCGTGGGGACCATCTACGGGTGTCGGTGGTCGTGCGATGCCTCCGAGTGTTCCGTCTGGGCTTTTGTCTGGGATTTGTCTGTGCTGTCGTTTTTACACCCAGCCGTTCGCCGTTTCCTCGTTCCTATTAGTTTTCAATAAAGCCGTCCCCATATTGTGCCGCTCGAGTGAACACGACTTCCACAGTTGGCGTTTCGGACATACCGTATTTACTCGCAGAATGAACACACTTTTTTTCCGAAAAATTGAGGCAAAGTTGGGGGTGCGTTCATTACGCGAGGTAAAATTTTGCGTCCGTATTTACTCGCATAATGAACCGACCTTTTATCTCGCAAAAATCGACGCAACTTCTTATCTCTTTGCGCGCGGCGCGGCCACTCCAAAACCAAACTGCGATGCGCAAAACAAAATGCTCCTCTCCGTGTCTTTTTTTCTTGCTTCCGTGTTTTTGTTTTTCTTTCCGTCTTTCACAAGTTGTTTTGTTTGCCCACGCTGCCCATGCATTCGCGACCTCGCTGCACCAGGATAGAAAAGTGCGTTCATTTCGAGGGCTTCTCGCTTCTCTTTCCAAAGTGCGAGGAGGAGGCGAGGGCAGGATCTTCATTATGTGCGCTTCGCTTAGGGGAGGGCATCTCCGCTTTTCTTTCTTATCTCCTTGCGCGCGGCGACAGCGACGCTAAAACCAAACTGCGTCGAGCAAAATAAAAAGAAAAAAAGCTCCTCAAGTTGTTTTTTTTCTTAATCCCGTGGATTGTTTCTTTTTTTTTTTTTTTGCCGTCTTTCGCAATCTGTTTTGCTTTGCTTAGGCAATTAGCTCACCGCTTCTCTTTCCTATTTTCTTGCGCGCGCGGGACTGCAACATCGACACCAAACTGCGCTGTGCAAGAAAAAGGAAGAAAAAAAAATAGCTCCTCTTTGTTTGTTTTTTTCCTTTCTCTCGGTTTCGTGGATTTTTGTTGTTTTTGTTTACCACCTTTCGCAAGTTGTTTTGTTTCGCTTTGCTTAGGCGAGGGCTTCTCCGCTTCTCTTTCTTAACTCCTTGCGCGCGGCGCGCTACCCAAATTCCAAACTGCGCTGTGCAAAAAAACAAAACAACTTTTTTATGTTTTTTGCTTCCGTTGGATCTTTTTTATTTTTTAACACCTTTTACAAGGCGTTTTGTTCGCTAACCCTGCCCATGCATTCGCGACCTCGCTGCACCAGGATACAAAAGTGCGTTCATTTCGCGCGTGGAGGGAGGGGTCAAAATTTTGACGTCCGAGTTGGGGGTGCGTTTATTACGCGAGGGAAAAAAAAAGTCTAAATTTTGAGAGCCAACTTGGGGGGTGCGTTCATTATGCGAGTGCGTTCATTGTGCGAGTAAATACGGTAGACGCCGCGGTGGTCGTCGTACACTTGTAAAGCACCAGAGGCTAATTGTCTCCTGTCCCCCTTTATTAATGCGAATAGCATTCTTTGGATACTTCACGCACTTTTCGTCTATGTATCTATCTATCTATCTATCTATCTATCTGGCTATCTAACCTCTTACGCCGCGGGTCGATAAATAAATAAAAAAGACCGGCGCCGGCTGGGATTCGAACCGTTGACCCTTTGATCAGCAGGCAGACGCGCTAACCACAGAGCTATGAAGGCAGTCATTCAACGCACTCTAAACAGTTGTTTATATCTTTACCATAGGACGCGCTTTACAGCGCTGTCACAGCTACCGGTGCGCGCGCGTTCCATGCACGAGGGCTCATTCCGCTCTCGTGAGGCTGAGCCTCGGCCGCTAGCTCACCCTCTCCCGCGCTCGGGAGGGTGATAGCTGCCGTGCTCAGCCTCACGAGAGCGGAATGAGCCCTCGTGCATGGAACGCGCGCGCACCGGTAGCTGTGACAGCGCTGTAAGCGCGTCCTATGGTAAAGATATAAACAACCGTTTAGAGTACCGTTGGTTGAGACTAGCTGAGACGCCAGAAAGTCTGGTCGGTACCATTTTGAGTGTTTGTGCGTATGGCGCGTGCTTTGCTCGCCTTCCTAAGTGACACAAACGCACGTGCTGGGCTGCGGAGATCGTGCGCAGGGCTGTGAAAGTGTCAGCAAATTTAGAATCGCCTCAAGAGTGGGCTGGCGTATCTAGAGTGTGCCGGCCACCTGACGAACGCGCATAACTCCGCACCGTTTGATGCTATTCGCATTAACGTAGATAATCATTCCCAAAGGATGGGTTCTGCTGATTTTTCTTTGGAAGCTGTTTGACCTGCTATGTTTAGGTCTGCTTCCAAGTATATCCCATAAGGTAATTATGTGACCATCTCTGTCCTCATTCATTTCGGAGTGAAAAATCAGCAGAACCCATCCTTTGGGAATGATTATCTACGTTAATGCGAATAGCATCAAACGGTGCGGAGTTATGCGCGTTCGTCAGGTGGCCGGCACACTCTAGATACGCCAGCCCACTCTTGAGGCGATTCTAAATTTGTTGACACTTTCACAGCCCTGCGCACGATCTCCGCAGCCCAGCGCGTGCGTTTGTGTCACTTAGGAAGGCGAGCAAAGCACGCGCCATACGCACAAACACTCAAAATGGTACCGACCAGACTTTCTGGCGTCTCAGCTAGTCTCAACCAACGGTACTCTAAACGGTTGTTTATATCTTTACCATAGGACGCGCTTTACAGCGCTGTCACAGCTACCGGTGCGCGCGCGTTCCATGCACGAGGGCTCATTCCGCTCTCGTGAGGCTGAGCACGGCCGCTACATCACCCTCTCCCGAGCGCGGGAGAGGGTGAGCTCACCTCTCCTGAGCGCGGGAGAGGGTGAGCGCGGGAGAGGGTGAGGGAGATGGAACGCGCGCGCACCGGCAGCTGTGACAGCGCTGTAAAGCGCGTCCTATGGTAAAGATATAAACAACCGTTTAGAGTGCGTTGAATGACTGCCTTCATAGCTCTGTGGTTAGCGCGTCTGCCTGCTGATCAAAGGGTCAGCGGTTCGAATCCCAGCCGGCGCCGGTCTTTTTTATTTATTTATCGACCCGCGGCGTAAGAGGTTAGATAGCCAGATAGATAGATCGATAGATAGATAGATACATAGGCGAAAAGTGCGTGAAGTATCCAAAGAATGCTATTCGCATTAAAATAAACCAAAACGTTCACTGCAGCGGGCCGATGGCAATTTTGAAATTGAAATTCCGGTTGATCCTAAGTTATAACAATTTTTCCAAATAAATTATGCACATCAAAATGCTGAAACAGCGAATGACGTAAAAAGAAACACCCTTCGGGTTTTAAATTTTTCTAATCTCTCAGTGTACCTTTCTTCTCACTATGGTGTAACAAATAAAATAATATTGTTTTGGTTTGTGATTCCTTGAGTCCAATTTTTGTAATGTAACGAGAAATAACGGCGTCACTGTTTTTGCAGTAACTGTAACTGTAACACGTTACTTTTTGAAACCGGTAACTGTAACTGTAACAGAGTTACTTTTTCCCCTAGGTGACTGTAACTGTAACACTGTTACTTTTTACTGGTAACGTGCGCATGACTGGGTACATCTGAGCTAGACTATTATGGTCTCTGCAGGATTTCACTTGATCCAGGTTGATGACAGCATTCATATGATGCCTCTGATCACGTTGTCTTCACTCCCAAAGTTGTCTTTTAATAGTTTTATCGCCTGTTCATAGTTTCTTTCCGAAAACTGCAGCCCTTCAATGGCCAAGGCGGTTTTTCCCATAAGCCCTCTATGCTCATCGCTGAATGTCAACCCTCCCTTCACCACTCAACGACACCGGCAAAGACTTCGCTCGCGTCGTCACTGTCGCCGACTTTTCCCTAATGAAGCCTTCGCACCAAGGCCGTATTCCGTCCCAGGAGCGAGCGCAGAGGGAATGACTCAGTTTACGGTTGGCCTCTGCATTCCTTGTGGGCGAATACCTTCGACGTGGAAAACACGCGACAGACATTTCACCGATTTCGTGCTCTGTGCCGCAACAGCGTGCCACTCCTCATAAATGGCCACTTCAGCGTCGACCGTAGCAGCTGCAGGAACGAGCGGTTCCGCAGCCTCATCTCGGCGGCATTGGCCCCCGCGTGGTGTCTGATGTCCGTGCAACTGACGACGCGCGCCGGCACCATCAACTAACATTGACACGCGCATCCAGTGTCTCACTGTGCCACTTGGTACTTTACCAATCACTGAACACTCGTAGCAGTCTTCAGTGGCATCCACGATGCCAACCACGACGACAATGTGCATAACCACTTCGCACCTCAATCCTCAGGCGCATCACACCATTTTGCTCGCATAGCGCGCGAACATGCTACAGCCATCGCTTTTACTTCTTCGCACATTGTGGGCAAAAAAGGCTGCCTTTTTTTTCAGGGTGTTTTCCAACAATGCCCAACTTCAGGCATTCAAAAGAAAGCAATACAGCTATCAAAACAACCAAGGATGCTGTAGACAAAACTGCATTACTGTAACAAACAAAGCACATACGCAAAAATAAACATGCTTTCGTGATATCATCTGTTTTAACAGTTATACACATGTAAGGAAAGTGTATCAACAAAACAATCATTGCCCCGTTACCCCACTTACCCTGACGAGTTTTTCGATGGCCAGCTTGAAGAACTTTGGCAGAAGGTTTCGGACGGGGTCCAGTGCCGAGATCTCGGGGTGCTTGAAGAAGGCGCACCACACAGGGAGGGTGATGTGGTTCACTGCCTGCGTGCACAGGGACACAGAGTTTCCACACACCGGCTCTGTACAAGCGTGCAGCTCTCCAAATAATCTTTGTATTAGCCACGTACAAATAGTACATTTTCAGTTTGAAGTGAATCGTTATTTTGGCCCGTCGCATCGAATTTTGAATAGTTGCTGCATCTTTTTTGTGCTTCTCGCTACTGCTGCAACCAGCTTAAATGAAAAAACAATTGAACTTGCTAAGGCTCTTCCCAAGCTTCCATTTGCTTACTGACAAGCTGAGTTAATTTTAATCGATGAGTGGTAGAACCTCGTCATAGTGCCATTAACCCGAGACTGGGGCCCTAAAAGGAAATCCAAAGTGCTAGGGAGAGAAGTTTCGTAGAATAACGTGCAACTTGAAAGCTTTTGCAAAAGGATTGGTTTGGATAGAGTTTTTAGTCCCGATTTCTAGTTCTAAGCTCGTCCCCTTTCAGAGAGGACTGAGTGAGTGCAAGAAGGCCCATTGTGAAAAATCTGTTCCCCGCTAAAACGGTGCAGTAAACGAAATACCTTTGGCTTGCTGCTTTAGGAGAATATCATGCCAGATTTTCATCTCCAAGTAAAAAAAAAAAGGTAAAAGATAATATGTTTAGAAATTAAACTAAAAACACTGAGCAAGCACCCACTTGAAATTGGCAGATAATCGAGAAAAACTAGGAGATGGGCGCTTGCTAGTTCTGAAAGCGGAGAATGCAGAAGGAGTGCACGGTCGGGCGGGCCCTCGCTTGGTCCGACTACTAAATTCAGAATGGCCGCCGTTCACCAAGCTAAGTCCAGCACCCCAACGTATAAAAAAATTACCGCATCTCCACGTGGTGAATGATGTTGATTGGGGCAGAAGCTCTGGTGGCGCTGATGATACTGATTTTATTGTTTACAAAGTAGTGCTGATGGTGCTGATATTTTTTATTGCTCATAGGTAGTGCTGAGTTTCGGGTTGTGTTTCGACTTCATTATTACTGCTTTATGATCGGTGAAATGCAGAGCCAGTGGTTCTCCTAGCGGATCAGCTTGGATCTGCTAGAAGCCGTGGGAACGCATCTCCACCGCTTAAGTCAACGAGTCCATGTCAGAAAGAGAATGTGGTGTGGAACATGGTTATAGTACGCATTTGAGCATTTGACCACAGTGCCCTCTCGTCTATAAACGTTGAGCCAATGCATGCAAAGTTTAACGCGATTATATAAGCATTTGACCGCAGCTACCCTCTCCTGTATAGACGTTGAGCGGCTACATTGCAAGTTCATCCATGACATCCCCAGCTCTTGAGTTACTACCACATATCTCAGAGTCCCCTACTTCATCCCGCAGTCGCAGGTCAGTGGCTAAGGCGATTGGACTAGAAATCCGATGTGGGGTCTCCCCGCACAGGTTGGAATCCTGTCGACTACGCAATCACTCTTCTTTTCTTAAGAAGACAGATGGGATAACAAACGATGTGACACGGACGCTGGACGGACTAGGCTAGGCCTAAGACTTTCGCCCCTAAAACAAGACTTTGACCGTTATTTTCGTCCAGAAAAAGCGCCGCACGAGCTCAACGCAGTTTTGCACCGGTGGCACTTGGCACAAAGCGACGCAATATCCTCGGCCTCACCATTTCAAGCTTTCACTGCCAGGAAACAGTCCACAGACCTCTAGGCAATGTTTGTTGACATCAGTACGATACAACCCACTTATGATGATAGTCCAGTTCATTATAACAAACCTTGATTTTGACCAAGATTTCCTGGGTCTGTTGTAGAAGGAGTACGTTGTATGCAGATATGAAGTTGAGTCAATGGAGCATAGAGGAAAACCAGCCGAACCTCACGAATCGGGATGTTACATTCAAATATGGAAAACCCGAAATTTCAATCGTTATAACCAATTATCGTTGTATCTGGACTAGAAACTGATCATTTCCAGTCTAGAAACTCTAGAAACTGATCGTTATAAGTGGTACATCATTATATGCGGTATCGTTGTAAGTAGGCTGCATTGTATATCCGACGGACGGAAACATGTGCGAGGGATCGACCTAGTTTTGCTGACTGTGTGCACTGCGCATTTACACTGATAATCGCTTCTGCCATTTCCCACTTGCAGCTGTAACTCGCTCGCGTGTTCCATTCAGCGCGTCTGCTCCGACCTCGACGGACACCAGCTCGAACGCCGCGCAAGAAATCTTTCCACTTCATAAATCTGCTCTTCCCGCCGTGGAGGCACGAAACTAGGATCCATTACGAAGTTGTGTGTAAGCAATGTGCGCAGTGCAGGTGCCAAGTTCTATGTGACGCGACACACGCGGGAAACAATCGTAAAAACGAGCGTGTCTCCCATAGAGACGCAGGGAAAATCACGACTATCGTCCAAGAGCCACCTGGTAACAACGCTCGCGGCCGAGAACACTTTGTCTGGCAGCTGCAACGCGTCCATACCTAGACACGCAATAACCGAGGAGCCACGGACCCAGAAGCGGGGGTCGACAGGAGCACTCACCTGGCTCGGGTGCTGGAGCAGGGCAAACAGGGCGTCCAGGTAGAGCGGGAACAGCTCCGGCTTCCCCGAGCCCTGGCAGACGGGAGGAGCGAGCAGGAGGTCAGGCGGGAAAGGTGCGGAGACCTTGGGAAGCGTCCGTCAACGAATGTCGACATACCCAGAGGCTCGCCTGCAGCAGCCCCAGGTGAGCGGCAATGTGGCACAGCTTCTTGAGGAACACGAGTGCCGCTCCTCCAGGGCCCCAGTAGCCGCGGCGTCGCTGCAAAGGGGCGCAAGCTTACCCGAGGCCATTTGCGTCTACTGCCAACCGAGTGCTGGTTCGCACATTTGCGTCAGAAAGCGAAGGCCGGTCGCGCAGCTCCGTTTCCCTACGCTACGTTATGTCGCGTTACATATGTTCGCATATTGTCGCGTCTTGCAACGATTGCCGTTAGAGCGAACGCGCTAGATACGACGGTCAACCGAATTGGATGGGTGGCCATAGGTGGTTTGTTTAGACGGCTCCGTCAGCTGGTGGGAACCAACCGTATGTTGCAGAGACTGCAGCGAAGGCCACCAACGCTGGCTGTGCTGTCCGCAGCCGCTACAGCGCCGCAGCTCCTCCAACAACCCGCACATAGCCCCGGATATTGCCAGCATTGAAAATTATAAATTATAAATAAGAAGACAAATAACTCTTAAAGGTTTGTATAAATTTATGCCTTTATATTAAATATGTGGCTTATGTATTACTTGCACTTAGAACACCGTATTTTCCGGTGTAAAAGTCGTGGTTTTCTTTAACATTTTTCTTGGTGTCCCTTATACAACCATGCAGCTTATATGCGGGTTTTCTTTTTGAAATTCACGGTACGATGGCATTTTTTTATTTGCCGCGCGCCATCTTTTGAAGAGCACCGCAGCTACATAGCTATAGGTGGTGTTGCCCCTTCCAGGAGGCACTGCTCATCTACACTTTTCATAGCCGACTCAGAAAGCGAGGAAATTTCTAGTTGCCCCAAAGCGACTCAGTGTGGATAGGCGAAGCGACTCAGTGTGATCAACGTTGCCTAATTCAGCCATGGTTCCGTATTCTTTTGCTTCAGTCCAGCAACACTGAAAGGTAAGTGGGCTGGTATAGCAAGCACTGCAAAAAATTTTCTCGCGTCTTCCTTAGTTTCTGTTTGATGAGCAGTTCTGATCTGCCGTCCTCCTGCCATTTTGCTACATGTAAAAGCAAGCATTGCAGCTAACCAATCTTTTAGCGGTACAGAAAAAAAATTAAGCCGGTTAGAAATAAAATCAGCAGAACCCATCCTTTGGGAATGATTATCTACGTTAATGCGAATAGCATCAAACGGTGCGGAGTTATGCGCGTTCGTCAGGTGGCCGGCACACTCTAGATACGCCAGCCCACTCTTGAGGCGATTCTAAATTTGTTGACACTTTCACAGCCCTGCGCACGATCTCCGCAGCCCAGCACGTTCGTTTGTGTCACTTAGGAAGGCGAGCAAAGCACGCGCCATACGCACAAACACTCAAAATGGTACCGACCAGACTTTCTGGCGTCTCAGCTAGTCTCAACCAACGGTACTTTAAACGGTTGTTTATATCTTTACCATAGGACGCGCTACAGCGCTGTCACAGCTGCCGGTGCGCGCGCGTCCATGCACGAGGGCTCATTCCGCTCTCGTGAGGCTGGAGCACGGCCGCTACATCACCCTCTCCCCGAGCGCGGGAGAGGGTGAGCTAGCGGCCGTGCTCAGCCTCACGAGAGCGGAATGAGCCCTCGTGCATGGAACGCGCGCGCACCGGTAGCTGTGACAGCGCTGTAAAGCGCGTCCTATGGTAAAGATATAAACAACCGTTTAGGAGTGCGTTGAATGACTGCCTTCATAGCTCTGTGGTTAGCGCGTCTGCCTGCTGATCAAAGGGTCAACGGTTCGAATCCCAGCCGGCGCCGGTCTTTTTATTTATTTATCGACCCGCGGCGTAAAAGGTTAGATAGCCAGATACATAGATAGATACATAGACGAAAAGTGCGTGAAGTATCCAAAGAATGCTATTCGCATTAAAAGCGTTCCACGATTATTGATGCTCGTGTCCCTTTGACTTGGCCTGGGCTAGGCCCAGTGGTCCAAAGCTTGTTTCGCTTGTGTCTGGCACATTAAACTTTCGTTTACTCAGCATGTGTACACTTCAATAAAACCAACTACCTTCTCATTTTGCATGTTCTACTTCCTTTGCTGCGAAACACACGACTGTCCTCGCCGGACAGCGCTGTGGAATGGGCATTTCACGAGAGTCAAGACACTAAGTTGCTGCGCATCAAATGCACTGTGTGAACTAGCGAACTGTGTGCAATACCAATGCGTGTGAAACGAAAAATTCATTGTGTGAACCAAGAAAAGAGGTGCGACTTATACAAAGGTGCAACTTATATACCAACTTTTCCACAAAAACGGCTCAATATACAAAAGTCGACTTACAGACTGGAAAATACGGTATACAGTAAACTTGCATCAATTCGACCTCGGCAAGGAGCTTAAAATTGGGACTGAATTATCTAAGGATCGCATTAAAAGGAAAAGCAGGAAAACGACGGCCCAAGACGGACTCACATTTATTAGAAGTAATAGCTAGTGATGTTTTTTAGATGCGGAGCATCTCTTGCTCGGGTCTATGTTCCGCGGCGTCGGCGTCGTAGTCCGCAGTCACACTACGCACGCGCAACTCTCCTCGTTCCCTCTCTCCAACAGCCGCGCGTTACTCTCTCCGCTCTCTCTCTCTACCAGCTACGTGCACTGCGCATGCGTTCGCTTCTCACAATCGCGCACGCACGCGCAACTCTCCTCCTCTAGTCTCCTCTCCTTCAAGTGTGAAAAAAAAGTCACAGCATATCCACGTGGTGAATGATGATGAGTGGGCGAAGCTCCGGAGTGAATCGTCGGTAAACCAGCGATTCTTCCGTTAATTCGCCCACTCATCGCCATGTAAAGACGTGAGAAACACTGTGTGTGTGTGTATACAAACCACAATCTATCACACACACCACAGCTATGGCCGAACGAAACGCCTAGAAAGTCTCGCTTAAACCGCGCGTCGGCACCTTCGGGCTGAGCTCGCCTGATGCGTTTTGCAGACGCCTCACGAGCTCTCGCTGCATCGGGGTCTGCCTGCCGATACGCGCGCTTTCTTGCCGCTTCCCGTTCCCTGACGTTCTGCAGATCCTCTTGGCGCCGCTGCCGTGCCGCTTCGGCTTCCCGCTCTCGTACGGCCGGATCTTGGCGACGCTGCCGTGCCGCTTCGGCTTCCCACTCTCGTACGGCCGGATCTTGGCGGCGTCGCCGAGCAGACTGACGACGCGATTCGGCTTCCCGCTCTCGCACGGCCGGATCTTGGCGGCGTCGACGCGCAGCCTGACGACATGCTTCGGCCTCTCGCTCTCGCACGGCTGGATTCTGTCTGCGAGCGCGCGCTGCCGCCGCCTTGCGCGCTCTCCGCTCCGCAACATGAGCTAAGCGCCATCTGTCATCTCTACATAAAGTTAATTCCGGAACACGCCATCTCTTGAGCCATTCATAAACTAAACTTGAAGTGGCTACATACAGAGGAGGGACAGACCCACGGCTTAAGGAGCTTCGCCCCTAAAAATAAACGGCGAGCGGCGAGCGTTTCAAGTTTCTCTGCCGTGAGCCGCGACGAAGGCTCGCGTAGGGGGTAACGCTACGCGGGGCAGTCGGTGGCGCCATCTCTCGACGTCAGCACGCAACTGACTCTTTCCTCGGAACCAACACGATGCTCCGCATCACCCCATGGTTCCCCCTCGGGAAGATGGTGTAATTTTTTGCCGCTTACGCCTGAAACGTGCATTGAACGGCATGCTCCAAGGGGTGTCGATATATTTGAATGCGCCTTTAAGCCTTACTGAGCCACTCGGCAGGGGTGCTTTCGACAGCCTCACCCTTTCCACTTCCATCTCCTGCGTCCAAACTTTGGCCGGTCACACTGGCTACCGTATATTGCCACGAATAAGTCGACCTTTTCAGAAACAGGTATCTCAACAAAACAAAAATAATCTAAAGAAATACCGAATTTACCGCATAATGAACACATTTTTTTTTCTGAAAAACTGACACATATTTGGGGGTGCATTCATTATGCAAGGTAAAATTTTTGCATTTACACTCTTTGTGCAAATGTCATTTTAGGTGCCAATATGACATAGCAGGGTACTGTGGCATGTCCCCACTGATGGAGGCGCACCCATGAGCTAATTCCTGGGCGCACCTCCGTGGTCTGCGCTTAGTCCTTTCCTAGCTTACTTTGCAGAAAAACACTGGCACTGCGCATCGTATAAACATAAAATAAAGTTGACAAGCACTGAAACAACTTCAACTCCTCGCAGCAAAACGAACGAGCCTAAAATTCTCGTCTGCCTTCTTTCTTTCTGCCTCTCTCTTTCTCTCGGGACCAGTGACGCGAGGATTGACCGCGCTCTGGTCCCCCGCCCAGAGCAGAACAAGGAAGGCGGCCCCACCTGGCGGCCGAGAAGACGGCGTCCAGCGTCTCCCGACTGAACAGCGCCAAGAGGGGCTGGCGCTCTCCCGGCTTGCCCTGCAAAACATTGCAACCGAAACAATGCAGCCAAAAACCAGATGGCGCAACACACACCAGGACCACACACACAGACTAAATTTTACGACTCAAAGTCCAGAAAGCAAGCGCATCTAAAAGCGTATTTGCAAACCCCCGACCAAAGATGTCAACTATGCAAAGGAGACGGCACACTCCCAAAACTTTACCACCTGATTTGGGAATGTGAGGCCCTCGCCACACACAGAAGAGACGCTTGGGCCCAGCCGGGCGAAGACACTCTAGCTCCTACGGAGAGGGGATCAGACCGTTTGGCGACTCTGAAAGACGAGTCCGAATCTTACGAACCCTGCTCGATTATACGATGTCGGGTGACCTACGTCAGGACATCTAGAAGGGAGGCTTTTTAAGGGGAAAGTCCCGTGAAAGAAGTCACGCGCAAATGCAACCACTTCTTTCATTTTTTTTTTTTGTATTAAACGTTTTACATACACACACACGTTACCAAGCGTCGAAGAACCGAAGCGAAGAACCGCAACACTCGGCAAATTCTGCGAGAGGAAAGACCCCTCGTAACGATTTCTTCTGCGTGTCTACAAAAACGGGGAGATAATGTAGCAACGTATGAATGAGTGTAGCCCAGTGGTTCTCAGCCACTGACATTTTCGGACCCCCTGTGGATCGGTGGAGATGATGGAGGACCCTGTTCGTGTTGAGGGGAGGGGAAGGTGTAGGCAATTATGATAGTGATTTAATAAATGGATATAAGTAAGGGCTAATGTGAAGTAGACTTCTCTTATAGACATATACGTGAGAACACTCACCCAAACGATTCTTCTCAATCTGAGACAACACTTATTGCTCGACTGATGAGGGGGCTTTGCGGACCCCAAAGGGATCTCAGACCCTTATTTGAGAACCACCGGTGTAGCACACTGTGCCCGAGAGGTGTATTAATTGACACACCATTCGCAGTTGCTCACAATTGTCTCGATTCAGGCCATGAGCCATGTGCAGTGCGCACTTTTACCCGCAAAAAGAAAACGGAACTGACGGGCTGCTCCGTCAAGGTATTCTGCTCCCATTCTGCAATCATGTCGTGCAGTTATCCCTTTGTCGCAGTCTATCCCCCCGAGAGATTAACCATCCCGTTTTTCTGGCTAAATATCCGCAACATAAAAATTCTGAAACATCGTCCACCCTCCAATTCCCGTAGGACATCACGCTATGCGACGTCCTACGGGTACCGCAGATGTCACACATACCGGTACCGCAGATCGCGCATCGTCCTACACGTCATCCTCTAGGCATCGTCTTAGACGTCAGTAAATATAACAGCTTCGCTGGTCCTCCATCTTCACGAAAAGTGGAAGGGCTCTACAATTTTATGAAAAGTTTTGTTGTCTCATGACAACAAACCTTTATCCATTCCGGGACGAACTTCATCCAATTCAGAACGTCTGGAAATTCGGGACGAACTTGCTGTCTATGAGGGCATCCTCTTCAAGGGCAACTGCATAATCATTCCCAAAACCTGGAGGAAACGACTGCTTTAGCAGATACATGAGGGACATCTTGGAATTGGAAGTTGCATCAACAGAGCCAAAGGAACAGACTACTGGCCTGGAATGTCACAGCACATAAAGGAGTTTGTTGAACGCTGTGCAGTATGCCAAGCAAGCCAGAAGAAGGCACCGAAGGAACCAGTGCTACCAAATGAAATACCAAGTGTCCCGTGAGAAAAGGTCACAGTGGATCTCTTCGACCATGCGTGAAAGATAAACCTGGCGACAGTGGACACCTACTCAGGCTACATCGACTTTAAATTGCTAAGCAAGTGGAAAATCAGCAAACGTCACCAAAACAATGAAGTGCCGGTTCACAACACATGGTGTACCAAGGCTACTCGAGTGAGACAATGGACCTTGCTTTTCACCAAAGGAATTTCAAGAGTTCAAAAAGGAATTTGAATATCAAACATTGAGTCAAAGGTACCCACAACCGAATGGACTACCTAAAAGAGTGGTACAAGTGGCCAAGAACATCATAAAGAATTGTGAGAGAGACAGAACAAACATAAATAAGGCATTACTAAACATGAGCAACGTGCGAAGAAACCAAGAGATCGGAACTCCAGCACAAAGGCTCTTTAGTCGTCGAACCAAGACAACACTAGCAGTCAGCACACAGCTCCCGAAACAATGTAAAAGAAAAGCTCGAAGCACTGCGTAGAAAGCAACAGGTGTATGCAGATGTTCATGCAGCACCCACTCCAAAAGTCAAGGAAGAATTCAAAGTGCAAGTCTTCGACAGTCACTGAAAATGAATCCCAGGAACAAACGTGGGAAAGACGCCTCAACCAGGGTCTTTATTGTGAAGACAACAAGGGGCAACCTCAGAAGAAATACGACTTTCATTAGACCTACCAAAGCAGACTTGGAAGACGCAAATACTGCGACATCCACCGTTGCACAGTCACACCCTACAAGCCAGAGAGGAATTGACCATCCACCAGCCAGTGGAACAAGCTGCAGTGAAACGGACTCATAAAGTCATTTCTCTCTCAACGAATGGGCACGGTACAACAACCGTAACAAGAGCTGGAAGGCTAGTGAAGGCACCAGTTGGAATGAACCTCTAAAACAAACAAAAGAAGAGAGATGTAGCAAAAGCCGCATTGCTATCGAGGGCACTTCAAACCTGCCTCCGAGGCCCAAGTATGGCCCGTTTCTTGTCACTTCTCTTATAGCTTATTATAAACAGTTCCTAAAGAGCAACTCCACTCAAAAAGTCGACCCTATCGAAATGACTAATATTGCTTTAGGGGTCAAAATACGGTCATACCCAAAATATCACGCTCAAACCAACGCCGCATTACCGATTAAAACCAATATTAAAAATGTTCTCCCGGCTCGGTTAGCGGTCCGAAAGCGGGTGAGCAACCCTGGCACCGGGTGAGCTCGTGAAGCAACACTGGGCAATGACGTAGATCTAGTCCTACACTCTTGTACAGACACCGCGGACGCTTCGTTTCCCGCGGCATTCTGCAATTCTGCTGATGGCAAGAGGTGCTCACCACGTTATCCTGTGTTCTATTTTTACTAGCGTCCAGGCAGTTCATTAACTCCAGCATTGCTTCCGCGACAGCGCGGAAGAGAGCGAGCGGTGCTGCTCGCTCATGCGCGTGTCGTGGAGCCGGAGAGATTTCCCGGACTCGCGTTGGGCAATGTCAAGCAATGTCAAGCACGACTTGTAGTGCTGTGGGTTGCACCAACAATCCAGTGCACAACTTGGAGCTGCGGTTCCACCAGTTCCCAAGAGACCGGAAGAGGCACAAAGTGTGGGTCAATGCCGTTCGCCGGATAAACTTCGGGAGACCGTCCGACTCCGAGATCCAACGCGAAGCTCTGCTCCCAGCACTTTATGTCAGACACCTACACACGGGATCTGCGGCTGCTGACTGTTGCGGGTTTCTCCACGAAACATGCGTCTTTGAAGAACGATGCGGTGCCGTCGCTGTTCGCGTACCGTCCGCCAGCTGCTCCAGCACGATCGGCTGGACGCAGCAGGTCGCGGCTGATCTAACTAGCGTGCACATAAAGGCACCTTAGCTTCAACAACTTAGACTGCTTGTGGATACATCTGTCCATCCTATCTCCCATTATTTCTTTTTCTCTCGGTCCGCGAGCAAGAAACAAATACAGTCACGCTGCGCTCGGCACTGACTGCGTCATATTTATAGCAGTCGGATTCGCTTTTCGGCTGACAAATTTATAAATGCACACTAAAACTTACTTCCTTTGGTGCGTATTAACAAAGTGAAGCGGTAAAAAAAAAATGTGCAACTTACCTTCTGTTTTGAAACTCCATGTGGGACTGAGCCGACATTGTCGGTACGTCGGCTCAGAGGCGCGGGACGAGAACTAGGTCATGCCGACTACGCGCCACTAATATCAGTGTTGCCAAGCTGCTTCAGCCGGTAGTTTCGGTTTCGCCGTGCCGCCGGAACGATACTTAGATTCGCGATATCTACAAAACTATACACACTATCGAAAAACAAATTATATCTTGTGATTCAGGGTCACCGACTTCGACTAAACAGATTATAACCCGAAAATTGTAAAAATAGAGCGGAGTTGCCCTTTAAAACCATCAAGAGCACAGATGCGACACTGCTGTAGCGCAGCCGTCCATTTTGATGCAGTGGTGCACGTGGCTCTCAAACAAAGCTTCAGAGTTTTGCCACTCTAGGAACGTTCTGTTCGACGAGTACACACGGGACAGAGGCCGGTGGGACCCTAAAAACCAGTTAACACGTTTGCAAAAGATCTTATTCAGATTTGCACGCCATCTGCCGAATGTCGCACTCACCTCAAACATGGCGACCCATGTTTGAGGTGACGGGCAGAGCACTGCTGAAAGAAAGTGATACCACCCTATTGAAGTGTCTTGCTGCACAATCGACGGATAAATAAGAAACCCACTGAAGTAAATATTTGACTCGCATTTATTTTTATTTTCAATACAAATTTTTACAGCGAATCTTGAAATGATTGTAGCGTTCTACCGGGACCATCCGAACGGCGAAACAGCAGGACACCCGCCGCCCACATCTACCACGGCCTCCGATTAATTACCGTAATATTGGTCGGTTAAGGCTGCTTCGCACGCTTGTGCCGGTTGCGTCCGCAGCAACCAAAACGAGAGTAACAATAAAGACAACCGCGGCACACTATTCTTTCACGAGTCTTACCTCTCGCATCGCTCGTCACGCCGCGTGTGGCAAACAGTTTCCCCGTTACTGAATTCTCAACGTCGTTTCGGTAATTCTGAACGGACCCCACGCAACTTTCTGGAAGCGGGCTCGTTAAGTTAATTAATTTCCAAGTACCTAACACCTACAGCACATCCCAGAAGAAGAACACCGTAAGAACTAGTGTGGAGAATGCTATGCAGGCAAAGCCGGGACGGCGGAGAAGCCTCAAAGACGGTGTGGAAGCTCATAGTTGGCGGGGGCGCCGAGACACGACACTAATAACGAACAAGGTTTATCGAGCGCGACCGACCGCGCGACAATTCCCGTGTTCCCCCGCAATGCGTCGAGTAGAGCCGAAACGAGGTGGTGTCGACCCACAAAGAGCGCCAGAGCATTTCCAGTCCCTGAACTAAATCTAAGGTTTTCCGAAATAAAATGTAAGCTCTATCTAGGAGAAGTCGTAGCTTATGACAATGCCACAATTGTTTCGAGTCCACGGGGAACGACGTGTCAAAATTAAGAAATGAACCAAAAGTTACCCAAGTCGTTAGCAGACCCAAGCGATCATGATTAGTTTTAATCGATACTCGTAGCACCGACTGCCGAAATCGTCTGACGATGTGATGGGCTTGGCATTTGCTGCCACTTTGGATGGGCGGGGCACCACACACGCCGGTCACCCACCTTCCTGGCGAGCAATTGCAGCAGGCACTCGGCGGCGCACAGGCGCAACGCCTCATCCCCCAGGAGGAAGCAGAAGATGCGGGGCAGCAGGTGCTCCCCGGCCATCGCCTGACCCAGGGGCATCCAGTCCACAAAGCCAGAGAGCGTCTGGAGTGTCCTCTCCGTCAGCCGCCGGTGCAGTGCCAGCTGCGCACCAACACGAGCACGCTCAGACCTCGCTGGGCAACCCTCCGAGGCCCCGGAGCACAGCCACGTCGGCTGCACTCCGGAGTGACCGCGCTCGGGCCGTAGCTTCCAATTTACCTTGCCGGTAATCGGAGGCTGCATCCCAAATCCCCCAAAAATGCGGAAACAGTCCGCAACAAATTCAAGCACCATTACCATGTTTCCCTAAGCCACTTCTAGGCCGTAAAGCCTAAATGAAGCTTGGCGCTTCATTTAGGCTTTTGCCATTCATTTTTGAACCTTTTACTGTTGTGCACGAGCGTAGGCTGCTGTTGCGTTTCACTCCTCCACTTCCTCATTTCGTTTCTTTCCTTCCTCTACCGTAAAATACAGCGAAAGCGCCCACTTCGTTCAAGTGCCCACTATTAACATTTCCCAAACTTGGGAATCCTGCAAATACTACGTTAAGCACCCGATTTGACTGAACGAGCGCACATGTCTAGATTAACCCAGTTTTCGGCGGAAGTAGACGGGGCGCTCCCACCAGTATCTTACGGTAATTTCATTTTTGCACCGAATTAAAAATTCGTAACTGCGCACCGCACTATTGCATGGAGCGCATGGAGCTTTACCGCTATGCATTGGAACGCCATAATCAGGAACAACTTTCTGTGGCACTGGAGCAAAGCTGCAGAGCCGCTGGGCAGCTGAATGCAGTTCAAGCAAAATAATTCGCTGGGTGTAAAGAGATTTTTCCACCTTGAAAAAGCAGAGTCTACCAGGGACTTGAAAAGCGCTGCCAGTTGACACTTCAACGAAAAGTCCAACTGGACCCCTTCCACCTGCAGCGTCTACAGCACAATCACACTCCGTTCCACACCGTGGATGGTGAAAGCTTCACCCCTGTCACCCACTGCAAGCCCTTAAAATCACCTGTCGGAACTTCGAAAGCATCAAAGATTGCCTTGACTCAATGTGCCCGCCCAAAAAGTGCCCTTTTCTGTGTCAAGACTGTCTCCGAAAACAAATACGAAAGACGTTCAGAACTTGGTCGCCACTGTCTTGCGAGGTAAAACTTTTCTATGCACGAAATTGAGAACGAAACTTCCTTATTATGCATCTTTTCACATTCTTGTTGACAAAGATGAATTCGAAACGATAAACACCGAATCTGTGTGGCCAGAAGGCTGCCTCTCCAGGCAATTTTCTGGACCACTTTAATAGTGCAGAAGACAACGTCAGACGTACTGCTGTTGCAACATGATGCATTGTTGTTGTTTTTGTTTACATCATTTAGACGAATTTTTTACCAAGCATACAGTCGAAACTGACTGCTGTCTTTTCCTCGGTTCATAGCCTTGACAAGGATTATCGTATCGGGTCGCTGGACGTCTGCTGTTAGTGCAGTGTCTAGGTCGAAGGTCAGACCGTCCAGCCGAGTTCCGTCAAATCCTTGCAGCAGCATGTTTTTTGTCTTACCTCTTTCCTGCCCGTGTGGACGGCTATACATGCTGTTCCCTAGCAAATAAACCCAGCTGCATTCGAGATTTTGTATCGTCTTGTCCGTTATTTTTATTTCCTCCATGTCTCAGCGTTTAGAGATTATGTCTCCTAACCAGCTTGCCTGCACACTTTTGTGTCTAACAGTAGTAATTTCTTTTTTTGCATGGAATATCAGAGTGGTAAGCTTAAAAGTCTCTCCTGGAGAGGGATAATAGAATTTTTCTATTGAACAAATACGTCCACTTTCCCCGACCTCAATTTCCGCCGTCCTTCTGTGGGACACCGTCTCGTGCGTGCAACACTGTGAGCACGTGCCTTCTTAGCTACTACTTGGCCTTTTTCAGCGACTAATAAAGAAATCCATGCTTACCTCAGTTTTCTCTTCCTCGGTGCTCGCTCTCTCCTTCTGAATGAAAGAAAAAGGGCACCTTGAAAACTACACCGCACCTTTCAAAGACCAACTCCACTCAATTCCAAATATATTGGGATTATGTGTGATTTCACATTAAAAAGCACTAATAAAAGGACATTATGTCATTAGCTTCAGGAAAAATAGGATATATTTTGTGAAATCTTGCTTTAAACATAAGCAAAAACTGAAACTAAAACTTTGGCTTCGTCAAAAACATGGCGGTCAGGTGACCCTCATGCTTACGACGAGCAGGAAGGCCACCGTTGGGATGGGCATGTGCAAGGCAGTCTTCAGCACGTTTTAGTGTCTCTAACATCCGACGTCTGCACAACTGCAGCATCAGCCTAGCACACGTAGTGTGAACGAAACTACGAGACAATAACCAAAAGCGGCGAGACGACGACTTACTTATGCTCCCTCCTAAAGCATTTTAGGTCATGTGGCAAGCAACATTTCGAGAGGGACATTGTTTGAACTTTAAAATCTGTTTTTTTCGGTCTTGCATTTTCAGCATATTTTTATTTTTTAAAGGATGCTGAACCGAAAAATAGAATCTAAATTCTTTGTCGTTTTGACTATCTACACATAAAGTGGTATTCTTCTAGAGTGAAATTTACTGGAGAATTCACTAAGGTATTTCGTATTCATTCATTTTAATTTGTTTATTATGATAAGGTTAACTTTTGTGAAAGCCATATAAGAGAAAAATTATGTCAATCTTAACTGTGTTTTTGCGCTGAAATTTAGATGAAAAAATATTGCTACACACCTTACTTTGTTCACCACTAACTCAACATTGCATACAAGCAAGAAAAGCATGACTTTTTTCTTTGTATTCAAAAACGATAGGTTTTTCGTTTTTTTTTTCAACTGTGCTAGTCATTGCTTTTAGCACAATACATCTTTTTTGCTGAAATCTAGCCAACCCTCCCAAGTTTATGTGATTAGTGCACTGCACAAAGTAGTGTCACTGAATTACAAAGTATAATTCTTTGTTCGATACTGCGCTTAGTTTTATAAATATCACAGCTCAAAGTTTGGTTTCAGGTGTCTACAACAAAACCGAATCTGCTAGAGAGGGATGGCAACACTGATCACCAGCCGTATGGACGTGACGTGACGTCTCCGTGGTGCTGCGGTACACCGCGCAGAATCAACCATAGGTCCATCGCGACGGGGGTTAGCTGGGGTGCTGTGGTACGCGTCACCCAGCTAACCCATTTGCCGCCCGCTAAAAGGCATCTGTTCGCATCTTTAAAATCGGTTTTAGTGAAGTATGTGGCTCCACTTTAACGTAATAATTCGGCTGCAATCGTGCCACTAAAGCGATACCAGTCATATATTTTGGTTTTGTTTTCAACCAGAGTTGCCCTTTAAGCCCATCTCTGAGCAGGTGTGACGCAATTCTTAGCAGAAATGGTAATT
This sequence comes from Ixodes ricinus, assembly GCA_037355805.1. Taxonomy (NCBI): domain Eukaryota; kingdom Metazoa; phylum Arthropoda; class Arachnida; order Ixodida; family Ixodidae; genus Ixodes; species Ixodes ricinus. The sequence continues at coordinate 21,303 of JAZHYW010037831.1, read as the reverse complement.
TGGCGCCAACACGCAGCACTTGCATCACTGCACCCTTGGACAATCGCAATCACGGCAATCGGTCGTTGAAGTTCAGGTAAAAACCAAGCTGCGCCAAAAGTGCATTGTGTTGTCTTTGTGCACTTGCGATCAGCGGCTAAACCAACCACGCACAGAAAAAACACGCCAAAGACACTTAAGATTGCTTACATGTAGGAATGCAAAAGCACTCCTACACACAGTGCATTCCTACAAACAGTGCGCCACGTCTTCCTTTTGCACACAGCACTCCAGCGGTAACATCACGTTCCCCCACTGTGCAGCTGCGGCGCCCTTGCCGGCCTCACGGCTTCCGTGACGAAGCATCTGCGTTGCTGTGCTTTTCTTGGCGTTTTATTTCTGCGGTGCATCCGCTTTGACCTTGAGCGCCCCCACCAGCTTCACGGCTTCAGTGACAAAGCATCTGCGTTGCTGTGCTTTTCTTTGCGTTTTGTTTCCGAGGCGCGTCCGCTTTGACCTTGAGCGGCGCATGCTTGATGACATATTTTTATGGCCATCTTTTGGGCACAACGCCGATGCTGCCTTTTCGCGTAATAGGACATATAAGGCTTTCGCCTTTAAAGCACAAGCATGCAAACGCTAGAGCCGCTGAAGAAGGGCCGTCGAGCCGGAGACCAACCCGCAGCAGAACAGGCGTCTGCCGCACCTACGACACCCCGGCAGGCAACGGCTCTCCTTTCTACGACAGTTCTACGACGACGTCGGGTGCAAGTCAACTCTCAAGGACACGACACGGGAGAGCCCCCTTACCAGGTCCCTGTAGCGGGTGTAGTGGGCATCCAGGGTGGCAAGGAAGAAGGGGCACAGGGTGGGCAGGCTGGCCGTCAAAGCCTGGTGCAGGTCCCGCCTCCGCTGGCCCCCCACGCTCTGCAACTCCACCACGTCCTCCGCCAGGCGCAGCAGTGCCAGCAGCACCAGCTCCAGCTGAGTCTCCTGCGCCATACGCCCCTCGCTTGGCATGCCGCTTCCGCTGCTTGGGGGCCGCCGGAGACCCTCGTATCCGGACACGCTACCGAGCGGCAGAAGACTATGATATTCGACGTCCGAGCCGTCTGCCAACGACGTCATCCGCCATTTTTCAGATTCGCGCGTAAGTGAGCGATTCTTTGTTAGTGTCGTCTTTGGCGTCGGTAAAATGCAGATGGCTCGGTCAACGACGGAACACGAGAAGTACGAACGGGGACGTGTTTGGGCCATGTTCCTCAATCTGGAGCGCAGGTTTCGTACCTGGCCATCCGAAAACCTATTCGATCTGGGCTTTAGGTGTCCTCGCACCATTAGACAGATCGGAGCAGCTCCAATTCGGTCGTGTCCCCAGCGATTATAACGCTATGCCAAGCTTTTTTGTTTGCCGGAATACACTTCTATAAAGTGCTTGTCTCTTCAACGGTCCAAAAATTACTATTAGTCGACTTCCACCGGTGTTGGGGGCTGATAAAATCTAGCAACAAGTACTCCCTTCTCGGATCACTGGCCGACCTACTGGGAATGAGACGACCGCGTCTGGTTTTGGCACCGTGTGGAGGAAATTTTGATTTTCGTGTCTATAGTGCGTTGCAACTCAAGAACTAAGAGCAAGGGTAAGACAAGCTGGGAAGGAGGAAGCAGAGACAATGCTGGAGAAGAGAGGGGGAAACCTCCTACTCTTTTTAGTGTTCAGTCTGCCTCCTCCTCCCCAGCCCGTTTTACCCTCGCCCTACCTTTCCGAGTTGCAACGGACTATGGCATAAAAGAAGTTAGTGCCAACTGCGGCGTCTAACGTTCTGCGCGGCGCAGTGCTCAAGCGGGCCGGCACTAATTAGAATCTAGGACGGATGCAATGCTCGCTATTCATCGGTTGCCATGCACAATGTATATGGAAAACGCTCGTGCTAGCAACTGCACCACACCACCATTGTCTCGTCGCACGCTTTCGGTAGCTACACTAGGGATGTGCTTATTTGGAGCAATTCAAAAAGTAGAATAAACGCTCGTCGATAATTGTTTTAGTCTTCAAAATCACATCTAGACAAAGTATAAAACTTTTTCTCTCCCTAAAATTGTAAGGTCAACAACTCCAACTTTTATTCTCATACTCCCTCCTAGCTCAAAAGTTGTGAGAAAACAATACAGTTCCGTCTTGAACCGTCACATATTCTCCGATTTGAGAACGGAGCTGTCTTGTTGGGTACTGCAATGACAAAGAGCCGCCTATGCGAGGTTTTAGACAAAAAGTAATATCTTTCAACAACAACATTCCGCTGCAAAATTTCTAAAAAAAAAAAAAAAAGATACTACTTTTGAAGACAATTATTATTTCATGTCTTCTTGGGTGTGGCAGGAAAAGGCAGTCTATCCGTCTTTTGGCAAAGTGTGCATTTTCTTACAGGAGACATATAAAGGACACAGGGTTCTACAGCTGAGTTAATCTAAAAATACTCTCCGAACCCTCCCATTGCCAGAACTAGGCATACTGTGTCCACCATCAGGTAAGCGGCATCTTCCCAGCATTTTAATGCAGATCGGTTCATAGGGGAGGCCTCGCAAGAGAAGTGGCCACGTGACGAGATGCAGTCTGCACGTATGCCCAGGACCTCACGGACATTTACAAACTTCGCAGCAATCTGGCTTATGCATCCAAGTGGTCTTCAAAGGGTACAGAAACAAAACATCTTATATCTTTTCTGGAATATAGAATACCAAGTACAAAGGCCTCAGAAACAGCAATTATTTGCTGGAAAACAACAAAATATATTTGACGCAAATTAAACGATTAAGAAATTTCACCTAGAGGATACCTCAGAACCTTTGTTGGAGGGACCAGAAGTCAACAGCCTCGCAAGAGCAGCGCAATGGGAGTATGGCGTACTAGTATAGACTAATCAGGCCTGTATGCAAGTGGAAGAAATTGGCAGAAAACGCCTCTGTTTAGTAGGCCACTGCCGAGCTGTGCCGGCAAGCATTATGGGAGACAATTGAAGTCTGTTAATAATGTCGCCTCCTGGATTTTTATCCTCCTCGGAAAACATGGCTGATCAGTGAGTCGGGAATCAGACAAAGTTTTCTTTTCTAGGTGCCCGACGACCCTCTCAGACTTCGAAAAGGAAATCGTCAAACGGTCAAAACAACTGGGTTTGGTTTCTACGTATCATAGTTTTGGTTGCGGCACCCACCGGGGCAGCCTTTCACGCAGAAGCGGCGAGATGTCAAGCGTCGTCTGCTCGCAGCGATAGGCAGGCGGCATGGCACGCACGGAGGAAACCGGTTTTTCCCGGTATGTCGGCACCCTTCTCTCCCATCCCTACCTCCTCGCTTCAGGTCGCGGTGGCAACGCGAACGGCAGTATAGGAGCGGAGGAGTGAAAGAAAGGCGACTCGCAGGGCAGCTCAACATTTGTTGTCGCAGCACTGGCGCGGATCAAGCGGGAACTTCGAATTTGGCATTGGGAAAATGTTTTTTTTACTTCACAAATACTGAATTCCCAAGTTTCGAATTTTGAGGGTAATGTCCCAACATTGTTTTCAATCATTTCGGATAATAATAAAAAAAAGATTTTGACGTGTCAGCGCCTTTTTAACTTGAAACAGTGAACCGACAGAGACAGAGGACTACATTGTCTACCTTTCCCACCACGAGCCCATCAGCAGCATCGATGACAAGGGACACTAATTTTTATAAAATTTCCTTTTTCTCGATCTTGGCAGTGCATCTAAATGTCCAACATGGTTCAAGTGTCATGGTACAAGATTTCCGCACTTGATATGGCGCTGTCCAACCCATCCAAATGAGTGTAGATCCTTGAAAGCAAATTTCACAGGTCCTAGACCATAAAACCTGAAATAACCCAACAAAGCCTGGATTTTCACGCAACAATCAACGTGGCCTCTAAAAGCATTCTACTTTTAAGTATGAGTAAACGGGTAAGCCAAGCGACTACGTACGATGCACACCAGTGTTTCCTATACACAAACATACGGCTCTGACGTCACGCCTCTGCGGTGAAGCTGTTGTCGCCACGGAACGTGTGCAGAAGCTTCACCTCACGCGAATCTGGTTTCTGCGTTTGTGCACTGCCCACACTTGGTGCGGGAAAACGCGGGCTTGCTTGTAAACAGTATGCCGGTCTATAGACACTATGCCACTTTGCCCGAGATGCCCGGGCCCGACGCTCCCACCCCACCATGTGCACAAACAGGCAGGTAGTGCCGCCGGGCGGCTGTTTGCATTATTTCTTTAGCACGTAATATTTGCCTTATTATCTAACATATATAATATGCTTTTTAATGACGCGTGCGATGCTCTTTCGGGGCAACCACTTCGATTCAAAAAGGTTTCGATAAGACAAATACTGAAACTACCAAAACCAAAGCAAGCACAGCCAGGCGGCTTGCGCCGCAAGAAAGCGGCCGACTCTTGGTCGTCCGCTTAGGTGACAGTTTGGTGCATTGGCGGTTACCGGAAATCGTGCGCGCAGAAATCGTTGGCGCCAACTCGTTTGAGGCTAAGTGATAGAAAAAATAAAAAATTATGTTTCGCTGAAAACCGGTCCCGATCCGTCGGCGCAACGTCATGGAGTCCACTGCAACAGGGACAATTGGTTTCACCGCACGACACGCCTGCCGAACGTCTAGCTGGTTTCACCACGACAGGCTTACCGAACGCCTCGCTGGCTCCACCGCATGGAAACCACGCGCAACCCTGGCAAGTGTTCGGAGCAGACTCGTGTAACTTTACAGTAGGCCTCTCACGTCGGCAGGCCACGGAGTAGCGCGAGAGAGGGGACTCACGCCCATGGTGCAGAGGGCGTGCAGCTCATCCATGAGGGAAGGCCACTGCTGGGGCCACTCCCGCTTGACCATCTCCACCAGCAGCCGAGAGAGGGCGTCCCTGATGTGCGCCTGCTCCACGAGCAGGGGCTCCGTGCCCTGCAGGGCAGAGAGATAATATAATAATCTAGAGGGAAAGGTGTTCCGGCCGTGTCGGAACGGCGAGGCATAGGTGGTCCCAGTACGTGGCTCAACGGATCACTGGCAACGCCTTAATATATGCGAAGGAGCAGCAAAACATCACCCGTAAGGCCTGGGCCTAGTCTTACTTTGCAGGATAACACCGCCATTGCACATTCTATAAAAATAAATAAAGGGGACATGCACTTTAACAACTTCAACTCATCGCGGTGAAAAAGACTTTACTAGCCTGCTTTCTCCCTCCCCTTTCCTATCGCTCTCTTCCCGCAGGAAAAGCAATGTCTGCGCTCGGGATTTTTTGCGTTGTGCTCCCGTTTTTACCCCCTGCTGCAGGGTCGTCAAAGCTTGAGCAGGCTCCTCGCTGGGCTGGTTGGAGCACAAGCCTGAGGAAGCTCATTAAGGGGAGGTGGAGAAATGCTACTTTCAGCCAGTTTTGTGGGGTGTGTATGTGTGAGCTGCGGCTTCACGGATTAAGGTCCTAGTAGACATACTACCGCGAGAGTCAATGGAAACATAAGGAACACGGGAAATGCACGAATAAGCGACACCCCCGTTTCTTTGTTTAGTAGCAAATTTGAAACCTGATTTGTTATAACAATATTGGCTCCTCAAGAATTTTTCGTGGTTTTCTCGTCTTCTTCCTTTCGCAGCAGCTGCGCGGTGCTCCTTCAGATCTTTTCGCTGGATCTGGCCAATGACTAAACTGGTTGAAAGTTGTGCTTGTCCGTGTCCTCTTCGTGTTCTTTTCAGTTTGCGCTGACTAGTATTCTCAGCATCCCCAAAGCCGTTGAGGATGATGGGAAACCATTTTTTTCTCTCCCCCTTTCCCCCTTCTTTTTCGTTCCGGATTAAATGAAGAAACAGATTGCACTGGCAAAATCCAGCTCTCAGAAAGTGAGCGGAAGACATTGTGGAATACTGTCATAAGGTGTATAGATGGGCTAGTTGGTTGATCATGTTGAGATGGTATTAAAACAGTGCAAAACGATGGATGACCAGTGGAAAGAGACCAGACACAGCGCTGACTTACAACTGAAAAATTTACTCATGCACTTTACAGCAAGTAAACATAAAATGAACAGTACAGACACAAAAACAATCAACCCGATAAAACACCCCTCCCACATGATGCTGATACACGTCTACACGAACTTGCCCGACTTCCTAATAAAATCAACCTCGCCACTCGCTAGGGCTATGGACGGAGTGCCTACACACATGCCCGCGTCATAATGGTGTGGGCATGTATGTGAGCGGAAGCTGAGCATAACCTAAATCCACCTCTGCTACTGATGTAGTAGAGGCGGAAGCGGGGTAGTTTTCTTGGTATATAAGGGTGGAAGCAGGAGCAGATTAGGTTACACGTGGACTGAGTGCTGGACCATCGTAAATGGCGGAGAAAACGGGTAGCGCGGGTGCAGCTAGTACGAACACGGGTAGAGTGGCAAAGGTAGGGAAGGCTGCAGGGAAAGCGAGGAGGGTGACGGGCAAGCGGAGCAAGGATGAGCCGCTTATAAGATGCGACGGATGTGGCCGCTGGCGCTACTTAGACGAAACAGACTTCAACGATGCCGCCGGAGGCAGAGCTGGGACAGTTTCAGTGCCGGGTATGTGTCCCGATGGGAGAGGAGAGGGAGAAACGAGAGTCGATGGAAGAGACATGGATGCGAAGATTTGAGGAGATGAGGGAGAAGATGAAGGATGACGAAGAAAGGCACGAGGCAGTGGAGCAGAAATTGGAAACGCAGGTAGAGCAAATGAGGAGAGGTGACATAGGAAGTGGAAAGGCTGGAAGCTCTACAGGGGGAGTGGGAAGACAAGCTGAAGGAAGCAGACGAGAGGGCAGAAAGGGAAAGGTCGCAGCATGAGGCGTAACGGAAAAAAGTTGTTGAAATGGAGAGGGGCAAGCCTCCGCTCTATTACAGTCCCGGTGCGGGAGGAGAGATGGAGGCAACCTTGGTGGAGAACAACAGGGAAGTGGAGGCCAAGAGTGCGGGAGAGGAAGAGAAACCCGGCGGGGAAGAACAGGGAAGTGGAGAGCAGGGGTGCGGTAATAGAGGAGAAAAAAAGAGCGTAATCATAGTGGGTAGTTCCAACATTAGCAGGTGCGTAGCAGGGATCAAGAGCAAGGTGGGAGGGGAAGGAAGAGCTAAGGTGAGGGCCCACCCAGGAAAGTGCATGAGCGTGGTAATGAGGAGCTCTAAGAACATGGTGTGGGACAACACAACAGGGGAAAAACCTGGTTGTCGGTCATGTAGGGCTGAACGATGTACTCAGGGGAGGGGGCATAACTTGGGGAGACAGCTAGAGGCGGGGTCCGTAAACCTAGAGAAGCAGCCAAGAAGGTGCACGTTGTGATGTGTACAATCCCGAAGTTTAGAAACAGGCATGAGAGAGCAAGGCGGGTGGTAGTGGAGGCAAACAAGGTAATTAAGCAGTTGGCAGAGAAGTCAGGGTACAATGTAATGGAGATGAACAGGGGGCGTGTACCAGAGGGGGACAGCTAAATCACTTTGACCTGGGTGGGCTGCACCACGGGACATGCACGGGGTGGCTGATTGGGTTGCGAATGGGAGGGAAAGCAAGGGCTGTTTTGGAAGCTTGCAGGGTCCGGGAATAGATGAGGGCCCTGAGGTAGATTTGGGGGGGAGGGTCCGGGAGGGTGGGATGAAGCCTCATTGGAATAGGAAAAGAAGTATCTTAAAGAACACATGCAAAGGAAAAAAACTTTTTTTTTAAACAGGCTAGATGGAAAAAGAATATTATAAAACGAATTTACAACGAAGAAAAAAAATTTAGAGCTATATTTACGGCGCAAAACGAATTTGTAGTTGGCGCCCGCGGGAGCCGCCGCTGGTCACGTGGTAGGCCCGCGCGCCGCCGCGCTGCGTCGTCGCCGCCGCAAAGTCACGCCGCCGCCGCACGCTGAGCGTTGTGCGACGCCGCTTCAACGCGTTTCTCCACGCCGCCGTCGCCGCCGCCGCACAAGTTCGTCTGCTTCGGGCGCCGCCGCCGTCATCTGACCGGCGCACAGGTCTATCACGTCTGCTTGCGCTTTTTCAGGAGTTTCCTTTGGGCTCTAAAAGTTACTTATTAATCTTAGTTTTTTTGTTATACTTCAAACAAAGATGAATAAGTTACTTTTAGAGGCCATAGGAAGCTTCCGAAAGAGCGCAAGCACCACGTGATAAATAAGGGCCAGTCACGTGATAAATAAGGGCCACTTTTCCGCGGCGCCCGCGGGCGCCAACTACAAATTCGTATAGCGCCGTAAATATAGCTCTAAAAATTTTTTTCTTCGTTGTAAAATTGTTTTATGACATCCTTTTTCTATCTAAGCTGTTTAAAAAAAATGTTTTTTTCCTTTGCATGTGTCCTTAATGTAGGGTTCATAAACATGCAGGTGGGCAGAAGTAGAATGAAGTGGGGAGGAAATTGGGGGCAATTAGAAGGTGAAAACATCGCAGTCTATGGACTAGCAGAAATGCATTAAGAGATACGGAGGAACCACCGGACATACCAGGCTATTATCTATGATGGGATGCAACCGGAGTAAAGGGGAACAGAAGGGAGGGGCAATGAGGATGTTGGTAAAAGGACAGGACTATGAAAGGGTGTGGGAAAGCTGCAGGGAACACATGTTGGTTCAAGGCAATACTGGGGGAATGGACACACTACTTGGTTTTGTGCATCTGAAAACAAAGGTATGATGTAAGGGACAAAAGTATACACTAATGTGCATGTAAGGGTACATTAGAGAAATTTACACAAAGGGAAATTTCTCTAATGTCCCCTTACTTACACATTAGGTGTTGTATCTTTTTTAGGGACATGAATGCTCACTTTGAAGACTTTGATGGGTATACAGATACAACAGGAGGATGTTAGACAAGTTCTGTGAAGCCCTTGATCTGGTACTGGTTAACGCTAAGGTAAAATATGACGGAAAAATATTGTGGCAAAGAAACAACTCGCACTTAACAAATGACTACTGTTTAATGTCTCAGAAGCTATACAACAAATTAGGACGTATGGATATAGATGAGGAGGGCACAGAAGAGCTTAGGGGTGACCATAAGAGAATCAAGATCATATTCGGCACATTAAAAGCAGAAGTATTCACTCAAAATCGAAAGGATATCACTACCGTAAAGTACCGATCAAGCGCCCACTCAAAATTCGGAAATAATTGCAAGAATGTGGGGGATGGGCGCTTCTTAGGCTACAAATTTTATCTATATTTGTACTGCGCATATTTTTATGATGTTACAACATTTAGGGATGGGCGTAGTAGGGTACGTTGTTAGGCTAGTTGGTTCATCTTAGTTAACAATTACCAGCGCTTGTCCTGTGTACTTCTTGTCCTTGTCTTTTTTGCGCTATTTTAATTGTTAACTAGGGATGGGCGCTTAGTGTGGAGCGGGCAAATGCTCAGTATTTCACGGTACTTTAAGTGATGTGCAATTGCAAGAAGCATCTAAGCAAATTGAGAATATAGTACCCAAGCAGCCAGAAAAAGAATGAAAGTGCAAAGATTTCAGTTCTACTTTCAAGAAGGAATTGGAGAAATGCCAAATTAAACAAGGAGGAAGAAGCCTAAAACAAACCGAAAAGTTGGTGGGATAAAGAAGTTAAGGCAGCCATAATGCAATGCCAAGAGGCATCTAGAGAACACAGATGGGCAAAGAAAAGGGGAGCCGCACCAGCAGAAGTAGCATCCAGATGAGGGACTTTCAGGAAAGAAAGAGGGAGGCATCAGCATTAATCCGGGCCAAAATTGGGAAGGCAGGAGTGCAGTGGATGATAGAGATAAATCAGAATGATAGGAATGCTGCAAAAAGGTTCTGGGAACACATTAAAGCACAGGGAAAAAGAACGGAGGAATGTCAACAGATACTGACCACACAGGATGGGACAAGGGTAGAGGGGGAAGAGGCACGAGAACAGATTAGAACGTACAATAGAAGCAGCTTTTTCGGAACTGGAACCAAGTCAGGCTTTAGGAAACAGTAACAACAGCATAGCACAAGAGGAGGAGTGTAGTGAAACAGCTGAGATGACCACAGGGGAATGGGATAAAGCAGAAGGTAAGGTCCCGGCTGGAACTGCAACAGGCCCAGATGGCATACCAATGAGACTGATTAAAATGTTAGGCAAAATAAGCAAACTGAAGCTAAGACAGGTGATTGACCAAATAATTATGGGAGGGGATGTACCCAATGATTGGAAACTAAGCCAGATGAGACTATTATATAAGGGCAAGAGAGACAAAGACAGTATCACATCGTACCGACCAATCACAGTAACATCAGTAATCTACCGAATAGCTATGCAGAATGTAAAAGAGGAATGGAAGAATGGGCAGAGGGCAAGCAGATACTGGGAGAGCTCCAAAATGGTTTCAGAAGGGATAGAAGGCTGGAGGATAACTTATTCGTAATCACGCAGTGCATAGAGATAGCAACGACAATGCAAAGGCCATTATGGCTGGCATTTTCGGACATCAAAGGAGCATACGACAATGTGAATCAGGCAAAACTCTGGGATCAACTGAAAAGATATGAACTAAATGAAAATTTGATTAAGTTTCTAGAACAGATATATGCAGATAACAGGGTAGTTATAACTTGGGAAGCCGAAACCACAAAACCAGCAGCAATAAAAAGAGGACTTAGGCAGGGCTGCCCATTGTCTCTCCTGCTCTTTATGATATACCTTAGTGAAATAGAAAAAAAGATTAGAGCAATGCAATTTAGGATTTGATCTGACTTACATGGAGGAAGGAAAAAAGTAAATCAAGTTTTACCAGGGCTGATGTATGCAGATGACATTGTACTTGTAGCAGAGAGTCGAGAGACAATGCAGGGACTAATTAGAATTTGTGGCGGGAAGGGGACACTTTAGGCCTAAACTTCAGTAGGGACAAGTCTGGGATACTAGTTCATAACGACGAGAAGGGGGAACCTCTGGAGATACAAGACACTGTGATAGAACATGTAGAAAAGTACAAATATCTGGGTGTATGGTTAAATGAGGGAAGAAAATATCTGAATGAACATGAAGATATTGTAATAAAGAAGGGGAAAATGAAATTTGGCTATTATGAAACACAAAGCACTGTGGAACTTTAATAAATATGAAGTTGTGAGGGGGTATGGAAAGCAGTAATGGTACCAGGGCTGACTTTCGGTAATGCAGTCTTGTGCTATGAAATCTGGAGGTAAGGCAAAGGAGTGTAGGCAGGTTAGCTTTAGGGGCACATGGTAACACACCAAATGAAGTGGTACAGGGGGATATTGGTTGGGCATCCTTTGAGAGCAGAAAGGCAACAAGTGAAGTAAAGTTTGACCAAAGGCTAACTGATATGAAGCAGATGAGGTGGGCAGCTAAGGTATATAAGTTCCTATACATGAAAAGCTTGAACATAAATTGGACGAAACGGACTCGAAAGCTCGGAAACAAATTTTCACAAGCGGGCAGTGAAATGAAGTCAGAAGAAAAAAGAGTTCAGGATGCAGAGAGAGAGATGTGGGAAGTAAGTATGCAGGAGAAATCAGCTTTAACTATGTATAGGTTACAAAAACAGGAAATAAGGAAAGAAATTTTGTTTGATAATTCTCGGGGGAGCTCTTTACTGTTTGAGGCCAGAACTGGGGAACTAAGAACAGAGACTTATAGGTAGGTTCGGATTTTCGGTTTAAACCGATAAAAACCGATAAAAGTACGCCGAATCCATTTTTGGAAATTCGGTTTTAACCGAAAAAGGTCAGTTTTTAGGTTCGGCATTTTCAATTTAAACCGATAAAAGTACGTCGAATCCATTTTCTAAAATTCAGTTTTAACCCAAAAAGATCACATTGACCTTCCAGTCGTGCCGCACAGCCGTGGCGAAAAAGTGGAACGACAGTGTCTATCGAAACGTGTCCAAATGTATGGGATACACGGGTGCCATCACGACGTTTGCGCATCATCGATCGGAACGTGAAGTCCGAAATGCCCCATGACTTCGCAATGTACGAGCCTGTTTTCAAACTCGTTGTAAGGAAGACTGACTTGATGCAAGCTCTGCATGTTGTGTTGTGCTTCAAAACGTCGCACCGTGTCTCTTTTGGCGGTCACAAATGGTTGATGGGCCGATTTTGGCTCAGGCAGCGCTTCATCTCCTCAGCCTGCCAGTGGCCAGTGTTAGCGTTGAGAGGGCATTCGCGAAGCTCAGTGCCATATTAACAGGAAAGAAAGAGTGCGAATCAACGAGGAGAACCTGGAAAAGTACATGTGTGTGTGTACTATAATATGATCACGGGGGGGGGGGGGGGGGATCCTGATATACAGAAGGTGAAGTTCCATGATTTCGGGCATACCTCTGTATTTTTTTCTTGCTTCTTTTACAGTTGCAGACATTTGCCGAACAAAGTGTCCATTTCTTTTTCAATGTATCTGTGCCGTTATTCTTTGAGTGATCACAAATATCAGAGCTACAAGGATAATCTGACCCGGTGTCCGTTGGCGTTTATTTTATATTCACCGAAAAAAGTCAATAAAGTTTTGTGGGCAGAAATATACGCCGAAAAAAACGAAAATTGAATTTTAAAATAGACACCGAAAAAAGTACACCGAATTTTGAAAAATAGAAACCGAAAACGCGGAACCTTACTTATAGGGCAAAATTTGAAGATATAGGTACAGTTTGTTGCATATGTGGAATGGAGAGCGAAACTACGAAACACCTGGTTTTGAGGTGCAAAAGGCATAAACCTGCCCTCCCTGAGGGGAGACAGACATGAGAGGGGCCCTGGGTTTCGGTGGAGAAGGTGGAAGGGGGAATTATAAAAGGGTTGAGGTAACAAAAAGGAGGCTAGAGCATTGGTGGAAGGAGACTAGGAAAACTGAAATTGGTAAAAGCAACTGGCACATCCGGAGACAGGGAGGATAGAGGAAAATTGGGACTCCCTCCCCGTGTGGCTCTGGCCCAAAGTCTCAACCCTGTCTCTCAGTGGGTCTGGGTTTGGGTTTGGAAAGAACCCCGACAAGGTTGACCAGAGAAAAATTGGCGACTCCTCACCGGGGGAGAGAAGGAGGGAGTGCGTTCTTCCTTTTTTTATTTTTACTTTGTAATTTGCCCGATTCCCCTAAAATCCGCCTGGTGGTTCTTTCCCTCGGCCCGGTGAAGGTGCAGGGATGTAGGGAAAGAAATTGGGTGTTTAAGTGGGGAGGAAAGCATTTTCTTAGGCTAGGTGGTGCAAGCTACCGCCCGTAAGGGTATGGCCAATATCATTTATCTATCCAACCAGCATAATGGAAAAGGGGTGTGTTATCTGGTTGGTTGTTTTTGTGCCTATCCTGTTCATTTTATGCTAACTTGCTGTACCGTGCACAAGTAAATTTTTCAGTTACAAGTCAAGTGCCATGTCTGTGTTTTCCTTCCACTGGTCTTCCGTCCTTCTGCGCCGTTTTAATACCATTTGAACATAAAATACTGTCACCAATTGGTGTGATGGCCTGCTGTGCCATTCTTTCTGTCTGTGCTTGTCGCTCAAGGGATTGTACTCCCCGTGAAACAGAAAAGGGGGTCATACCTCTGAAAACAATTTCATGACGCTTTCCTTGATGAACACCTTGTCCGCAGGGCACAGCACATTCCAGCGTAGCCTGAAAGGAAAACCTTTCTTTTACCACCCCGGCATTAATTTTTTTCTTTTCCTTAGCGATTTTACGTTGTATGGTTCGGGAAGGCGCGGAGCTTAGTGAAACGGGCTTACTTGATGCACTGCTCGACCAGTTGCAGCCCGATGTGTCGAACGACCGAATGATTGCCTTTCGTCGACAGCGCAAAGCCGCACTGGGCACACACCGGCGACTTTTCTTTGAAGTCTTCGAACGCCTGCAAGAAGAACAAAAGACCTAGGCTCGCCCATTTCAGGTTACAGCTGACACTTGTAAGACTTTGGTACGAAAATTAGAGGCGGTTCTTCCCGTCGTAGGAGCCGAGGCGGTTTTCGCGACAACCAGAAGCACCATGTTGTCCTCATGTATATTTCAGCGCCACAAATTATAAACGCGGCACCGCGGGCTTCCACGCTAAGCAGTTTTCCAAAGCTACGCGGCTTTCCTAAGCCAATAAAGATTAATACTATCGTTATTATTCTTCGAAGAAGCGAAAGGAGCGGACTCGTGGTTGAGCGACTTACGTTGTAAGCCTCCGCTCGCCGGTCGGGACTCGTCGTCGGACTTACGGCGAGCTCGACCCAGCCGATCACCTGCTGGCAGGCTTCTTCCACCTCGGACGACATTGGGACGCACGGGAACGTCAGCGGAATCACGAGATATTGCCGTCTACAGCATCACTCGGACCCGAAAAAAGCCCAAGAGTGCCCAGTTTTTCTTTGCTTCAAATAGGACGCCATTAACGGGGTTGCTAGACGAGTTTTCATAATCGTTGCTGAGTTCGGTCTTTTTATCGGTTGCAAAACTTTTACGCATAATATTAATAATAAACTGTTTTAATGTCAATATGTTAGGGATTCCTTAAAAACCCATAAGTCATTAAACAAAAAGGATTGACTATTTCGACGTCCGCATTCAAAATATCTCAAAAATTATTTTGACGTCTGCGATGACGTCCTCACTTCCCAAGAGGATATAAAGTTTGCACCTCCTTCAGGCTTCCAGTGCACAGGCCGACCTGCTTTTGCCCGGAGGCGCTGCAGAAAAGTTGTCTGGCAGCGCCCCCTACGATTTGTTTATAGGTATTGGGTAGTACAAACTTGCGCATTCCAATTTGTCCCGCGTGCAAACGTTAGCCGGCGGCGCCGGCGTTATGAATTCCTTCCGTGCGATTTTCTTATGGCAAGGAATCGAGCCAATTTCTAACGTGGAACGCTGCTTTCGTTCGTCAACACTTCGCAAAGAGAATAAACTCAGCGACGCAAGCTACGTCTACGCTGTACAAGAAGCCGCCAATTTGGTGTCGGCGTGACGCCACTCGCAAAAACAGCGAGCTTCTTATGATATCGAGCTTGAGGTGAGCATTACGAGATACGTTAACGCACCTTGTAAGTAAAAACTCCAAAACTGCAGCCCCTCCGTACAGCCAACGCTATCAGCTGATGACCAACCTCGAAAATGCGCGAAAGCAGACGCAAGCGATCGAGCGTCGACCGGCTGCCTGTCGGCCGAGCACATTGTTGATATTGATATTTCTTTATTTAACTCTTGAGGACAGTTTGGTCACGACAAAAGGCCAGTGGCCCGTACTCGTAGGTCTTTGGCACCATACAAGACACACGCACACACTCGCACACGTAAATAAATAAATAAGTGAGGGAGGCAAGCGCGGCATCGAGCACAATAATAATAATAATCTTTATTTGCAAAGAAGTTTAACCCCAAGTGGCTTGCTCGGCTAGAACAGAAAGGCCAAAGCCCGTAAATATTGTGCGTCTGCTAGCCAACCACCCGGGGGCAGGAGAAAAACGAAGGAATGCACGCTGCCTCTCGAGCTCTCGCAGCTTTTCTTGCACATCTGCGATGTATGCTTCACGCAACGTAAGATCAGCAGTAGGAGCTCCGCCTCCAGCACATGCTTGTTGCTTTCTCTGGTGCGTAGGTGCGCAAGTATGCTCGATGTATAATTCGTTTCCGACGCTACAAACGCGAGCATGTGGCCCTGAACAGTGCTTGCATGCACAAGCGCGCGTGCTTGACAGGGACACCGAAAGCCCGCAGCTCGCGCTTGTAGCATCGGCTGCGTCTGGACCTAAGCTGAAACGAAGTATAGTGGTATAGTTCAATCAGATTGCGTAAAATTCGCATGACGCACGTTTCGATGCATGCCACGGCCGCTTGATCGAGTGGCCGTGCCTTTGCAGAACAACCTGGAGGGCGAAAAAAAAAATTGTATCGCTTACTTAGTGCGCTGGGCGGCTAGTATCGTTCCCTTCGCTCGACTTTGCACGGTTTCAATGGGAATCTGTAGAACTTCACTCCGGGGTTGATCCCGTTCTTGACAGTTGACGACGCAACAGTACCGCCGACGGCGACGGCGAACGGAACCCATCGAGGCCGCGCATGTTGCTCCCGGTTTCGACGTGCTTGGACGATGGAGGAACTAGCTTGGGGCGAGCTCGGGTCCCCGCGGTAACGTTGTGCGGTGACGATTACGGGTGACATATTTTGAATCGTAACCACGCGAACGCAACGCACAATTAACAGCAGCGCACAGACGTGAAAGCCACCCGAACTGCTTTGCTACTACGCGTACGGGGCCGCGGCGCCGGCGGCGCCGCGCGGGGGCTTGTACTACTCAGACGTTTTATTGCCCGGCACCGGAGGGCGCCACGATACGCTCAAAGCTTCCAGACTTTCCATTTTCCCGGGGGAGGAGGGGGGGGGGGGGGGGGGGGGGCGCGGCTGAGAAGTTCTTCCGGGAAGGGGGGGGGTGCTGCGCGTTGTTTTCGCCAGAACGAAGCTAACGAAAGTGACGCTGGGATTCCATTTCCTGTGTATTTCTGTCAATAAAGGCAACGTGGGCGTTATTTTGTTTACATGCCACCACTAGAAGCTGGCCGATTCACACGACGTACTGATCCGCGGACGGATTGATCACGTGACGACATGTCCGCGGATCGTCCGTCTCCCAAGCGCATCCACACGGGGACACGACGAGCAGACGCCAGCGAGGCCGGACCGAACCTGTTCGCCGCCACCCACAGTGCCGCGAAAACTCCAACATTGCAGCACTGTGGCACCGTTGTCCGGCCAGAGAGAAATCGACGTTTGCTACCGCGATTATAAATCGTACGCCGCCGTTACGTACAGATCGAGAAAACACCGTGATAGGCTTCGCACGAAACGCCACAACCTTTACTGACCCAAAGGCAAGACAGTGATGTCGAGCGAGTTGACACAGCAGGCAGCTGACTCTCCAGGCGGGCAAGTGCCGCTCCAGGTTTATTGAGCCTCTTTTGTAGTGGCCGTACACAGTGGTGCCATCCCGTGGTACAGCGGTAGATTATTTACACAGTAGTGCCATCTAGTGCCACACTGTTACCCTACACTACATCCTCCCTTCTGTAAAACTAAACAGAGGTACTCTTGCCCCGAAAGAAAATGTTCATAGATCAAGCCTTCTCGGCCTGCAAATCCTTCTTCCGAACCTCGAAACCCGCAGAGGAGAAGCAGAAGTGGAACTGCGGGATGCTTGTCCACTTGAGGAGCTTTCCCGAGGCGATGCGGTTCTCTGATCTCGGGCTGTTCGAGCTGCTCCTGGCGTTGTTGCG
Source organism: Ixodes ricinus (assembly GCA_037355805.1). Classification (NCBI taxonomy): domain Eukaryota; kingdom Metazoa; phylum Arthropoda; class Arachnida; order Ixodida; family Ixodidae; genus Ixodes; species Ixodes ricinus. The sequence goes on along the minus strand of JAZHYW010037831.1, from coordinate 4,040 downwards.
GGCATGGCGGTCTGCGCCGCCATGGGACTGCCAGACGGGCTGGTGCCGGTGATACATTCTGTAGGATTTCCCGTCGTTGGCACCAGGTGCTTCCGGTTGCGCTGAAGTACACCCGTCGGCGTCTCCACAACGTATGAGCGGGGGCGTTGAGCTGGCCCCATGACCGTTGCGGGACAGTTAGCATCTTGTACCCAGACCTGCTCGCCGGCCTGGAGAGGACGAAGTACGCGAGCCGCGTGCCTCCGGTTGAAGTCCGATGCTTGCCGTCTCCTGCTGGCTTGATCACGCTGAGTGAATGGGACGGAGGGGGCCAGGCTGGCTCCAGCTGGTAGGACGTCTTCGGTACCCGAGTCTGCAGGCGCCTGCCCATAAGCAGCTGAGCAGGGCTCACTCCGTTTACGCCAGGAGTGTCCCGGTACACCAGAAGTGCCAGGTAGGGATCATCCGCCTTCCTCAGCAGGTCCTTGACCGTCCTCACCATCCGTTCTACCTCCCCGTTCGACTGTGGAAATCGGGGGCTGCTCGTGACATGGCGGAAGCCAAAGGACTCGGCGAAGGCAGAGAATTCTCTGGCCGCAAACTGGGGCCCGTTATCGCTGCGCACCAGTCTCGGGATCCCGTGGCGTGCGAAGACGCTCTTGATGGCGTTGATGACAGCAGGTGCGGTCGTCGAGCGCAGGCTGATGACCTCCGGGAAACGTGACCGGTAGTCCACCAGGAGGACGTAGTCCTGGCCGTTCAGGTGGAACAGATCTATTCCCACCTCTTCCCAGGGTCGACTTGGAGTCGTTGAGGGCAGCATGGGCTCCGAGCGCTGCACTCTGGTTTCGGCACACGTGGGACAGTTAGACACCAGCGTGTCTATCTGGTTGTTGATGCCCGGCCACCAGACCGACTCCCGAGCGAGAGCTTTGCATCGATTGATGCCCTGATGCCCATCATGTAGGAGCTCCAGCATACGACGCTGAAGGGCGGACGGCACGACGATGCGGGACCCCTTCAGAAGCAGTCCCTCGCAGACGCTGAGGTCCCCTTGGTATTGCCAGTACTTCTTGACGTGGAGAGGCAAGTGGGACTGCCGTGGCCAGCCGTTGTCGCAGTAGTGAAGCAGCAGACTGCACTCGCCGTCGGTGGCTTGGGACTGGCGCAAGTGCTCGAGCTGTGACGAGACGATGTCCGGCAGGGAACGGACAACCTCTTGGACGAAGAGCTCGACTTGGTTCACCGGGCTGGACAAGGGGAATCCAGAGGTGCGCGCGAAAGCGTATCAGCAGTTGCCAACAGCTTCCCCGGTACGTAGAGTACTTGGTACTGGAAACGCATCAGCTTCAAGCGAAACCGCTGAATCCGTGGTGGCAGCAGGTCAACGTCCATGGATCCCAAGAGTGCGACCAGAGGTTGATGGTCCGTCTCGAGGAAGAACTGAAGTCCCCGGACGTACTCCTCGAATCGCTGCACCGCCCACGTGACCGCCAGAGCTTCTTTTTCCGTTTGGCTGTATCGGCGCTCCGTGGGTGTGAGGGACCGCGATGCGAAAGCGACGGCCCGACGCTCACCGGATGGCTGCTCCTGAAGGAGTACTGCCCCGAGTCCAAAGGAGCTGGCGTCGGCCGAGATCGTGGTCTTGTATGCGGTGTGGTAGCGAGCCACGCAGAGGTCGGAGCACAGCAGCTTCTTCAGACGGTCGAAGGCAGACTGTTGCGCATGGCCCCAAGTCCAAGCAGTGTTCTTGAGTAGCAAGGCACGGATCGGCGCGGTCACCTCCGAAACGTGGGGTAAAAAGCGCCCGATGTGATTCACGAGGCCCAATAGACGACGGACGCCTGCAACGTCTTCGGGTGCAGGCATGGCTTGGATCGCCGCAACCTTCTCTGGATCGGGGGCGATGCCTTGAGCGCTGACCACGACTCCAAGGAACTTGACGCTGGAAGTGGCGAACGAGCACTTCTCCCGGTTGAGTGTGACTCCTGCCTTCGCTAGCCGATCGAGGACTTGCCGGAGGCGGCGGTCGTGCTCGGAACGTGTCTTCCCAAAGACGAGTATATCGTCAATCATGTTCACAACACCCGCTTGGCCTTCCAGGATCCGCGACATCTGCCGCTGGAAATACTCCGGTGCGGACGTGATCCCGAACGGCAGCCGGAGGAAGCAGTAGCGGCCAAACGGGGTAATGAATGTGGTTAACTCTTGGGACTCGGTGGACAGCTTGACCTGGTGGAAACTTGACGTGGCGTCTAACTTGGAGAAAACTGTGGCTTCTCCGAGCAACCCGAGGCATTGTTCCACGGTAGGAAGCACGTGACGCTCTCGAAGAACCACCTTGTTGAGGCGAGTCAAATCCACGCAGAGTCGGTAGCCACCCGAGACCTTAGGGACGACAACCAGTCCAGCACACCAGTCAGTGGGTGTGTCCACCCGACGAATCACGCCTTCAGCTTCAAGCTTATCGAGCTCAGTCTTGACGGCGTCGCGGAGAGGGAGTGGAAGGCGCCGGGGTACACTCAACGAGAAAGGCGTAGCGTTGGGTTGCAGCCTGATAGTGTAGGCTTCGGGAAGTGTCCCAAGTCCTCGGAAAAGGCTGGGATCGAGACACAAGTCGCTCGAGGGCTGAGGAGTTTCCGAGACGTGGTCGACAAACGTACAGACGCCCAAGGCTTGAATCGCCGGGAAGCCCAGCAGCGGGACCGTCTTGGCGGCCAGGACGTAGAGCAGCTGCTTGACGGACTTGCCGCGCCACTCCAGGGTAGCGACGAAAGTGCCCAGAACTGGCAGAGTGTTGTTGCCAGGGCCTTTCAACTCGCCCTTCGGATCTTGAAGCTTCGAGGGGACGCCGGGAAACGTATTGGGTACGACAGAAACTTCGGCGCCAGAGTCCACCTTGAAGGAGAGTGGGCACCCATCGACGAGTACCTCGACAAACTTCGCGTTAGGACGCTCTTCCGCGACGGCGTGAAGTTCGATGGAGCTGGCAGAAGGCTTCTGTGTCTGCTTCCCGTTGACGCGCTTTTTCTTGAGGCACACGTTCTCGAAGTGGCCACTCTTGCGGCAAAAGTTACAGGACGCGCGACGAGCCGGACAGTCAGCGCGAAGGTGTGATGCGCGCCCGCAGAAAGGGCACGGACGAGTTGGCTTATCAGCTGGCAGCTGAGTTGGCTTATCCGCCGGCGCCGATTTTCCCCTGCGAAGGCGAGCGGCGTCAACGGCGAGCGGTGATGAATCAGCAGAATCACGAGCCTTGCGCTCGTTGTCAGCATCTTCATGTTGGCGAACGTGTGTTAGCGCTTCGTGCAACGTCAATCGTGGATTCCGGCAGAGCTGGTCCGAGAGCTTGCGGTCGAGCAAACCCACAAGAAAGCGGTCCCGGACAAGCCGCTCTTCGACGTCGGTCGACTGGTAATTGCAGCGCTTGACCATCGTTCGGAGCGCAGTGAAGAATGCGTCGGCCGTCTCACCCGGTTGCTGCGTACGGCGGTGGAAGCGCGCCGACTCGTACAGCTCGTTCGGTGGGTGGACAAAGTGGTCGGTGAACGCCTTCTTCACGGCGGCGACGTCCTGGAGGTCCGCCTCTCCCAGCGTGGTAGACGCGAGGACCACCCTGGCTTGTGGCCCCATGCAGTAGAGCATAGAGCGCACCTGGACTTCCGTCGGAGCGGCGTAGAGTCCGGTGGCGAACGAATAGTCCTCGTACTGCAGCAGCCACGTGGGCCAGGAGCTCGGGTTTTCGAAATCAAATGCTGGCGGTGGACGCAGCTGGACCATGCCTTGTGGAAGCAGAGCGGCGGATCCAGCGGACCCAGCGGAACCTTCACTGTTGGCCATGGCGTCGGAAAGTAGCGGTGGCAGGGCCAGATCGTGTGTTGAAGCTGTCGAAGCCGCAGGCACGGGATCAGAGGAGATGAATCCCGCCCACTTTTGACACCATGTCGAGCGAGTTGACACAGCAGGCAGCTGACTCTCCAGGCGGGCAAGTGCCGCTCCAGGTTTATTGAGCCTCTTTGTAGTGGCCGTACACAGTGGTGCCATCCCGTGGTACAGCGGTA
>JAZHYW010037830.1:0-30737 GCA_037355805.1 Ixodes ricinus | reverse complement strand
ACAAGTGATGAGGCGGTGAATAACTGAATAAACTAAACGTTTAATGGGGCGAACTTGTGCCCAAAAATAAAGAAGGAAACAAAAGATAACAGCAGAGCGTCGCGGGCGTCGAAGGCGGCGAAGCAGCAGGAGTCGAACGCTGAGGCGAAACTGACTCGGCTTGCCAGGCGGAGCCCTTTGTACACGCGTGGGCTTCCGGAACATTCGGCGTAGAAGGTTCGGCTCGTAGAACATTCTAACCTCGAATTAGCAAGGCGGCTCTCGAATTTGCTAGAACATCACATTACAGCGTCAACAAAAATGTGTAGGCGCGGCCAGGAATCGAACCCTGGCCTTCTGCGTGGAAGATAAGTGCGATAACCGTTATGCCACGGGCGCGCTGCCTACTTGGTTAGCTGCGCCCGCGGCATTATTCCCCCTTTAAAAAAGTGCATCGTCCCGATGCAGCACAACACGAAAAACAAAAAACAAATCCACAACTAAAGGACAGCAGACTCGCAGAGCCATCAATTCACAGTTCGCAGTTCACAGTTCACTCGTCGACGACGGTGGAAAGTGCTATCGTTCGTAATACGGCTTCAGCCGGACGACGTGCACCACCTCGGGTCGCGGCTGACGTCTGGTTGATGGTCGTGTTCCGTCGGGAAGAACTTCGTAGTTCAGATCTCCGAGGCGTCGGATGACCTTGTAAGGCCCGAAGTAGCGCTTCAGCAGTTTCTCGCTGAGACCGCGACGACGAATCGGCGTCCACACCCACACTCTGTCTCCGGGCTGGAAGTGGACGGCGCGGCGACGAAGATTGTACCGGCGAGCGTCGACACGCTGTTGATCGTGGATTCGAAGGCGGGCTAGTTGGCGTGCTTCTTCTGCTCTCTGACTGACCGCATGGGCATCGTCGCATCCGTCATCCACAGGCTCATGAGGCAGCATCGCGTCCAGCATGGTCGTCACTTTTCTTCCATGCACCAGCTCGAATGGCGTAAACCCGGTGGTTTCTTGAGCTGCAGTGTTGTAGGCGAACGTGATGTAAGGTAATACCTCGTCCCACGTCTTGTGCTCTACGTCGACGTACATGGAGATCATGTCGGCGATCGTCTTGTTGAGCCGCTCCGTAAGCCCGTTGGTCTGCGGATGGTACGCGGTGGTCCGACGATGGCTGGTGTGGCTGAGCCGAAGGATCTCTTGCGTGAGCTGGGCCAAGAACGATGACCCTCGGTCGGTTATCAAGACTTCGGGGGCGCCATGTCGAAGGAGAATAGACTCGACGAAAAACTTGGCGACTTCTACCGCTGTTCCCGATGGCAGGGCTTTCGTCTCGGCGTATCGTGTAAGATAATCGGTCGCGACGATAATCCACCGATTTCCTTGCGCCGATGTTGGGAACGGCCCAAGTAAATCCATTCCGACCTGCTGGAAGGGCGTAGTTGGGGTAGGAATCGGCTGCAGAAGTCCTGCTGGCTTCGTCGGAGGCTTTTTACGTCGTTGGCACTCATGGCAGGACCGTGTGTACAGATGGACGGTTTTTGGGAGTCTCGGCCAGTAGTACTTGTCACGAATCCGGGCGAGCGTCCTGCTGTAGCCAAGGTGTCCAGCCGTCGGGTCGTCGTGGCAGGCTTGAAAGATTTCTTCGCGCAGGCTGGCCGGAACAACCAGCAGCCAGGCAGGGTTACTTGTTCCGAAGTTCTTCTTGAAGAGCACGCCTCGCTGCAGAACGAAGCTTGGTAAGTCTCGGGCCAAGACTCGCGGAACTGAACTTCCTTGACCTTCGAGGTGGTCGATCACGGCGCGAAGTTCCGGGTCGTCTCGTTGAAGCACTCCCATGTCGGTATCTGTAACGGCGCCGAGAAAACGGTCGTCATCGTCGTCGTCGGTGCTGTCGGAAGGAGATTCGACTGGGGCCCTAGACAAACAGTCGGCGTCATTATGCTTGCGGCCAGACTTATGCACAATGGTTACGTCGAATTCTTGCAGTCGGAGACTCCAGCGAGCGAGGCGTCCTGACGGGTCCTTCAGGTTGGCGAGCCAACAGAGAGCGTGGTGGTCCGTGACAACGCGGAACGGGATCCCGTACAGGTACGGTCGGAACTTGGTTAACGCCCAGATGACAGCGAGACATTCCTTGTCGGTCGTTGAGTAATTTTTCTCTGCCTTGGACAGTGCCCGGCTTGCGTAAGCGATCACCCTCTCTGCTCCGTCTTGTCTTTGGACGAGTACCGCGCCGAGTCCGGCGTTGCTGGCGTCCGTGTGAACTTCCGTTTCCGCTGCTGGATCGAAGTGTCCGAGGATAGGGGGCGACTGGAGTCTTTCCTTCAGTTCGTTGAACGCTTGTTCTTGCTCCTCCCCCACTGGAAGTTCACGTCGTCCTTCGTGAGATGCGTGAGCGGTGCAGAAATCTTGGCGAAATCGCGAACGAAACGCCTGTAGTAAGCGCACAGTCCAAGAAATCTTCTCACGGCTTTCTTGTCTGATGGCTTCGGAAATGCGGCGACAGCGGATGTCTTTGCCGGGTCAGGGCTTACACCCTCAGCACTCACGACATGGCCCAAGAATTTAAGCTCGCCGTAAGCGAACTGACATTTTGACGGCTTGAGTGTCAGTCCAGCATTCTGGATAGCCTGTAGCACGGCTCGCAGACGTCTCAGGTGCTCGTCGAAGTCGCTTGCGAATACCACGACGTCATCGAGGTAGACGAGACAGCTTTGCCATTTCAAGCCTGAGAGGACGGTATCCATTACGCGCTGGAAGGTCGCCGGTGCTGTGCACAGTCCAAACGGCATCACTTTAAATTCGTACAGTCCGTCCGGCGTGACGAAGGCAGTCTTCTCACGATCCCGTTCGTCGACCTCGATCTGCCAGTACCCACTCTTCAGGTCCATCGACGAAAAGTATCGGGCGTGGCGCAGCCGGTCCAGAGTGTCGTCGATGCGGGGCAACGGGTAGACGTCCTTTTTCGTTACGGCGGTTCAGTCGACGATAGTCCACGCAGAACCGAAGAGTCCCGTCCGTCTTTCAGCAGGACTACCGGTGAAGCCCACGGACTGTTTGAGGGCTGGATGATGTCGTCGTCGAGCATGTCTTCAACTGCTTCTGGATGACTTCTCCCTTTCACCGAAACACGGTACGGCGATCGATGAACGGGAAGTGCGTCGTCATCAGTAACAATTCGATGTTTCGCGACCGTCGTTTGGCGTACCTTTGACGACGTGGAGAAGCACTCACTGAAGCTCGGCTAGAAGGTCACTGAGTTGTCGCCGTCTGTGGTCGTAGGCAGGGTTGGATCGATGTCGAACTGCGCACGCGGCGTTGTCTCGTGTGGCCACGAAGAGGTCTTCTGATACTCCGGCGATAGCGGCTAGACGAGGAGTTCTCAGCGACCCACGGCGGTAGCCTTCGTAAGTCGCTGAGCTTCGCTGTTGAAAGTCCGTTACGAGTGCAACAGTACGTCCGTCTTGGAGTTCCACGATGCGCTCTTGCGAACGCCGATCGCTCTACCTAGAGTGCAGTGCGACGATATTCCGTCGCAGCATCAGCTTCAAATTCGCAGAGTCCGTCCGGCGTGACGAAGGCAGTCTTCTCACGATCACGTTCGTCGACCTCGATCTGCCAGTACCACGTCTTCAGGTCCATCGACGACACGTGTCGGCGCTGGTCGCAGCTGGTCCAGAAGTGTCGTCGATGCGGGGCAACGGGTAGACGTCCTTTTTTGTTACGGCGTTCAGTCGACGATAGTCCACGCAGAACCGAAGAGTCCCGTCCTTCTTTTTCACCAGGACTACCGGTGAAGCCCACGGACTGTTTGAGGGCTGGATGATGTCGTCGTCGAGCATTTCTTCAACTTGCTTCTGGATGACTTCTCTCTCTTTCACCGAAACACGGTACGGCGATCGATGAACGGGAAGTGCGTCGTCATCAGTAACAATTCGATGTTTCGCGACCGTCGTTTGGCGTACCTTTGACGACGTGGAGAAGCACGCACTGAACTTGGCTAGAAGGTCACTGAGTTGTCGCCGTTGTGGGGTAGGCAGGGTTGGATCGATGTCGAACTGCGAAGGCGGCGTTGTCTCGTGTGGCCACGAAGAGAGGTCTTCTGATACTCCGGCGATAGCGGCTGAGTCGGGGAGTTCCTCGGCGTGACCCACGGCGGTGCCTTTCGTAAGGTGCTGAGCCTCCTGTCGGAAGTTCGTTACGAGCGCAACAGTGCGTCCGTCTTGGAGCTCCGCGATGCCTCTTGCGACGCCGATCCCTCTTCCTAGGAGCAGTTGGACGCTACCCTCCAGCAAAGCTTCTCCGCAGATGCCTTTTTCGGTCGCGACAGGCACAAGTACACTCGAGCGTGGTGGCAAGTTCACGTGGTTGGAGAGTACACGCACTGTAGCTGACGTGGCTGCCAAAGTTGTGTGATCCTCGGGCATTACAACAGGTTTCCGCAGCCTCAACTCGTTGGCTTCCAGGTCGATGACGGCGCTGTACTCGCACAAGAAGTCCATTCCGAGTATAACGTCCCTCGCACAGTCCCGTAGAACGACGAACTTTACCGGACACGTCTCGCCGTGAATCTCGACGCGAGCAGTGCATCTTCCGACTGGCGTGATGAGATGTCCCCCGGCGGTCCGTATCTGTGGGCCATCCCACGGCGTCGTCACTTTCCGAAGGCGTTGGGAGAGCCTCCCACTCAGGACGGAGTAGTCTGCTCCGGTGTCGACGAGAGCCGACGCGTCGTGACCGTCGATAACGATGTTTAGGTTATTCTTCACCGTTGCAGGAGCGTCGTTTCGGTCTCTGGTGGTGTTTGAGTGGGGGCCCTCCGACGTTCGTGGAGGATCTTGGCGTCGGTCGTCTTCGGCAACTCCACCTCCAGGGGTTGCCGCGCCTAGTTTCCCCGGCGAGGAGTGAGGGGTGACAGGCTTTCACGTCGGGGTCGGTGCATCGGTGAAGCTGGACGTCGTGGCGACGGCGACCGGGACACACGGCGGTACGCAGGCTCGGGGGACTGAGGTCGTCGCAGGTACTCGTCGATCTCCCGAGGGCGCTCACCATAACGGGGGCGCGGGTCGTTCGGGTGGAACCCACGCAGCCCGAGTCGTCGGTATGGGCATCGGCGGTAAGTGTGGTCTGCCTCCCCGCAGTGGAAGCACAGGGGGCGTCGGTCGGGCGTTCGCCACACGTCGGTCTTCCGGGGTGCGCGGGGCTCCTGGCAGGCGTACTGGACCGGGTCGTCGTGGCGTCTGTCGTGCTGCGGCGCAGGAGACTGACGTCGGGGAGGCGCGACATAGGCGCGAGGAGGAGGCGGTGGCCGTCGGGCCACTGCGGCGTAAGTCAGCGTGGCTTCTTCGGGGACTGCTACGCTGATGGGAGCCTCTGGTTGAATGGCTCTTTGCACCTCTTCCCGCACGACCTCGGCGATGGAGAGCGAAGCCGGTCGGTCAGCGGCGGGTAGCAGCTTTCGGAGCTCCTCCCGGACGACGTCGCGAATGATTTCCCGAAGGCCGTCGACACCGGTGGTGTTCAGGTCCAGTGGGCAAGATGCGGCGGTTGGAGGAGCAGGCACGCCGGCGAGTCGATGGTAATGGCTTGCTCGAGCCGACAGCGCGCGCTCGATGTTAGTGGCTTCAGCCACAAAACCATCGACGGTTGTCGGGGGATTGCGGACAAGGCCCCCGAAAATTTCGCTCTTGACGCCCCTCATAAGGAAGCGCAACTTCTTCTCCTCGGTGGCTTGCGGGTCGGCGCGTGCACACAGTCGTAGCACGTCTTCAACGAAGCTTGTCACGCTTTCGTCGGGGGCTTGAGTCCGCGTCTGGAGCAGGTCCTCCGCCTTCTGTCGCCGATGTTGGTTCGAGAAGGTTCGCTTCAACTCGGTGGTGCAGATATCCCACGAAGTGAGCGAAGCCTCGTGGTTTTCGAACCAGTTCCTCGCGGTGCCTTCCAGCGAGAAGTATAGGTTCTGGAGGCGTTGCTCGGCGTTCCATCCGTTGTGGCGGGCTACACGTTCGTAGTGTCGCAGCCAGTCTTCGATGTCCTCGTGGACCTCCCCGTGGAAAGGCGTCGGAGTACGGGGTGCGACGGGCAGGTAGACGACGGTAGGAGCGGCGGGGTCGGCGACTGGTTGGCCATCGTCGGCCTCGTTGGCTGCTTGGTCCTGGGCGGCAGAGGTCCGAATTCCGGGTGTAGGCCTTGGGTGCGACGACTGAACCGGATCTCGGTAGTGCTTTCGTTGGTTCTTCGTGGGCTTGGCGTCGGACTTGCACTGCGGGCCCTCGGAGGGGTACGCGGCAGGGGCATGCGGTACCCCGCACCTCCACCAAAATGTCACGAATGACAAGTGATGAGGCGATGAATAACTGAGTAAACTAAACGTTTAATGGGGCGAACTTGTGCCCAAAAATAAAGAAGGAAACAAAAGATAACAGCAGAGCGTCGCGGGCGTCGAAGGCGGCGAAGCAGCAGGATCGAACGCTGAGGCGAAAACTGACTCGGCTTGCCAGGCGGAGCCCCTTTTGTACACGCGTGGGCTTCCGGAACATTCGGCGTAGAAGGTTCGGCTCGTAGAACATTCTGCACCTCGAACAAGCAAGGCGGCTCTCGAATTTGCTAGAACATCACATTACAGCGTCAACAAAAATGTGTAGGCGCGGCCAGGAATCGAACCCTGGCCTTCTGCGTGGAAGACAAGCGCGATAACCGTTATGCCACGGGCGCGCTGCCTGCTTGGTCAGCTGCGCCCGCGGCAATATGTTATATCGCAGCCAGGTCGACGCCAGTGAGCTTTATGTTGAACTGAAGTTTTAGGGTGTCGTATATGTTACAAGGGTGTAATGGCTACTTACACTTTTTTGTTTAGTGTGTATCAAGCGCGTTGGACCAGTTTTACGTCGATCTTTCGCCACATGAACACGCTCTGTTTCGCATCCTCGCGCGGAGGTCTAGGTCAGGTGATGATTGGCCTGGCGAGGGCGTATGCTTCCACCGTGGTCTCGGATTAGGGTTGAGAGTATAGGTCTGGTTTCGTTGTCCAATTTCCTGTCCTTGGAACCAGAGAAGCACCTAGGACGACAGTTTGAGACGCACCCTCACGGAAGAACAGACTCATTTCGGACAGACTCTTTGGTAAAGCGTGGCAAGCAGTCATCTGTCTCCAGGGATTCACTGAAAGCCAAAAATTATATATTTGTTTTAATTCTTTATCGGCATTTGGTATTGCAGCTGTGATAAATAAGAGTTTGAGGTTTGGGAATGTGAATAAACTGATATAAAAATGGAAAATACGATCCTACTTTGCATACACCACGAATTACACCCGCCTGCCGAGGGTGCAGTTCGTGGTGATAAATATATTTGTTCCGTTGCACAGTTTGACAGATATTTATTTTCACATGTTTCTGTTTCTGTATTCGGAAATACTTGTAGGCTGTTTTTGCAGAATTATTTCAAAGCTCTTCCGTTATATGAAGACAGATGTACCTTAGTACCCGTATTTTAGCCTTAAAATACTGAGTCTGAATATGTACATCCGCAATACTCTTTGGATTGCCTTTGCCCACCCCTGGTCGCGCTGCTGTAGGGACATAAACTGTGGGACTTGAATGAACAGGTATACACTGTTGCCAAAATAAAAAGCATTTTATAATGAGGATATCTTTTAAAACTGTAAAAAGTTGCAATTTTATTTCTGTATCTACGAGGGTTGATCAATACGTTTTGCCTTCTAAGCTGTACCTTGTTTTTTATTGAGTGATGGAATTGAAAGATGTTATACTCAAAATAAAATTTTGAATCACCTCTTTTCCAAGAGCTTGTAATTTTCAATAAATTCCCCACCGGCAGCGATGCACTTCCACTACCCGCACACCACTTTGCGCATGCCGTCGTAGACGATTGACGGCGGCTGTTGGCGAGACCAACGCCGCACTGGGAAAACTGCAGCTTTAATATGTTTTGCTTCATTCCCCTCACCCAGTCCGGACCTCATCGCCATCCTACCTCTAGCGGCTGTTTTCTAAGATAAAGGAACGTCTGAAGTGTGCCCCGGTTTCAGTCTGACGACGAGGTTACCGATGCAGTGCGCTGTTGTCGTCAACAGCCGACCTCAATCATCTACGACGGCACCCGGAGAATAGTGCACCGGTAATGGAAGTGAACCGCCGCCGGTGGGGACTATATTGAAAATTTCTATGCTGCTGGAAAAGGAGGAGATTTAAGATCTTTCATTCCTATGTAACATCCTTCAATTCCATCACGAAATGAAAACAGCTTAGGAGGGAAAAATGATTGATCTGCCCGTCGTATTTCCGTGTTTCTTAAGTTCTTTCTTAATGGCATTTCCTTCAAAGGCTGTGTAACATCCTGAGGGGAAATATCTTACCGTATCATTTATCTTTAGGTGACTTTCTGGCGTATTGGGGGAAAACAAAAGCTTGCAAAATTGAAACTAATTGACAAGCACTCATGATAAGCAAAAAGTATGCAGTAATCTCATGGTAAAAACCAATAGGTTCGCCAAAAGTATAGATTATTGTACTTTGATGCAGCATTTCCGAAAGCATGTTTCATGTATATTTTTGTCTAAGAACAGTATATTAAACATATACTTTCGACCTGAGCACCAGAGTTTCTACGCAAGCCGATGGGTGAACCGCGCCGCTAAAATACGAAGCAGACTAAAATTATGTTCAAAGTCTAATTCAGGTGTGTAAGGTGAGCTAAAATTTAGTTGAAACATTTTATTTTGCTTCATTAGAGATGACACTATGTATAACATCTTCGTATTGCTTTTTACCGGGGGATGTCTGGCGAAGTTCTAAAACGTCAAAAGGTTAGCGGTCGCTCTCCTAGATATTCAATTTATTTATTCAAAAAACTACTAGCGCACTCAGCCAAAACTAGCTATAACTTTTTGTTTTGCAGTTTGTATGTGATGAAAACTTTCGACACAAATAGCGCCGAAATTGAAATAATATTTTATCACTCCTCTAAGTAATACATGTTGACATGTGATACTAACCTGCATTCAAATAATGTCACTTTCTAATCTTATTGTCGTTAATTTCAGAGTTTGGATGGGTGCCTTCACAAGTACTTGTGGTCAATGTGGGTAGGTTTATTAGGAATCCTCAAAATATTAGTCAGTGATTTATACAACAAAATTGCAACGTTTTATACAACTGGAATGCTGCTAAATGCTGGCAAAGGTCTTATGCTTTGTGACGCATGTAGCTATGAAGCATATCTTTACACATTTGTCACACTCTCTCAGCCCAACATGACTCTTTTCCCAGCTCCTGCATCTACATGCAGGCAGTCATGAAATATTTTAAAAGTATCGTCAAGACAAACTGTGAGGTTTAAGAGCGAAGAGTTGAGTATGTATCCGGTGTATCCCATTCTTTAAGAGATCCAATCAGGCGCACCTTGGCGTCTGATGGAACTATACTTCGTTTCAGCTTGGGTCCAGACACAGCCGATGCTACAAGCGCGAGCTCCGGGCTTTCGCTTCCCTGCCAAGCACGCGCGCTCGTGCACTGCAAGCACTGTTCAGGGCCACATGCTCGCGCTTGTAGCATCGGCTGCGTCTGGACCCAAGCTGAAACAAAGTATAGTAGCAATCTTCTGATCCTCGTGTCTCACACAAACAAATTTCCGTCGGCATAAGTGCTGCTCACGCCGCTATATTTTAATGTCCACTGCACTTTTCTTTCTTATCAGGTAAGAACTCAAAAACAGGGTGTCAAACAAATAGGAAGCTAAGTGCCGGCAAGCAGCAAGTCGTTTGCACTCGCAGCGTGCTGCTCTTTTCAGCTAGCTACTCCCCTGAGGTCAACTGGCGTTATATTGTCTGTATACTCACATTGTAAAAAAAAAAATGGAAATTTTGCTCGCATGCAAGAAGACATGGACTGTTCGCACGTATATATTCTAACAAGAACGTGGCACAGCCATTCGCTTATTGCATGTAAGAGACATTCTTTCCGCGTAAGTTTCGTCACAATTTGAGTTAGGCATTACGGCTCAAACGTATCAATTGTTAAAGTTGGAACGACGAGAGAATAACAACCGCCCTTGCCCGTGCCCAAGCCCTTTCTCGGTGCGTACTCTTCCGCGCCCCCTGATTGTGTCAATATGCGCCTTTTTATTTTTCGTATTACAAAAGAGTTTTACGAAATAAAATTATACTACGACGTTCTAGGTGCTTCACTGAATTTGTAAACCAGTCCCTGTGCCACCTCCACTCGGGGGACGATCCTTTGGTAGGGGGAGAAAGCCGCCGATGGTCAAGACTGGCTTGTGTGAGACGCGCTATGCCGTACCGTCGTGAGTACTCGGGCGAGACCTCGCGTGTGCCCTTGATGTGGGGTACACACACGCGGGTGGGGGGAGGGGGGTGGTCTCTTGGGTTGAAGGGGTGCGTCGAAGTTTCTTGATTGTGCTTTTTACAAATCTAACTGGGTAGCCATTCTTCTGCAGGTCTTGTTTGATTGTTTCGATCTCTTTTTGAAGGGTCTCTTCTGAGGTGCAGACCGTGATCGCCCATCTGATGAGTGCCGAAGCCACGGAAGACTTATGTGTCCTAGGGTGGCTTGATGAAAAGTCCAGGTATCGGCCTGTGTGCGTCGGCTTCCTATACAGATGGAAGTCTATGCGGCCGGACTTTCTCACTGCATAGACGTCTAGGAAGGGGAGACAGCCATCTGATTCGTGCTCAATCGTGAATTGAATGGCGGGCTCGATGGAGTTTAGATGTGTGTGGAGACGGCCGATCTCACTGGTCTTTACAACACAAAAGCAGTCATCGACATACCGCAGGAAACACACGGGTCCTGGGGAGAAAGTGTTCAAGGCTTTTCTCTCGATCGCCTCCATTGTGAGGGTTTGCCACAGTGACTAGAGACCAGCAGCACCCATAGCCGTACCACTGGTTTGTCTGTAGAAGCGGCCAGCAAAGAAAAATAAGTGCTGGTCAGGCAGAATTCCAGTAGACGGCAAATCTCATCCACCTCAAGGCACGTTCTTTCGGAGAGTCTCGTGACAGACGAGAGGGCCACCCGCGTCACAGACACTGCCAGAGGCACTAGCACACTTGTGAAAAGCGACACGACGTCGAAGGAGACAAGGCTCACGTCGTCCCGCAGTTCGAGGCCCGATGTGAGCTCGATGAAGTGTCCAGAATTTCGGACGTACGTGTCGGTTTTCCCGGTTAGTGGCGACAGCAGTCGGTGGAGATGGTTGGACAACGCACGTAACGGAGACGTTGTGAAATCCACTATGGGTCGGAGTCGGAGGGGCATCTGGCTTGTGCACCTTCGGCAGGCCATAAAAGGCCGGCGCTGACCCGTTCCGGCAAATGAGACCGAAGTAAAGGCCTCGAGACTCGGGATATTTAATAAAAATCGTAGAGAGCATTTTGTTTAGACTTGCCTGAATCTTCGGCAGTCGGGTCCTTTGGCAGAATCATGTATGCGTCGGTGTTGAGAAGCTGAAGCGCCTTCTCATCGTAGTCTGCGCGGTCGAGTAGCACGGTTGCGTTTCCCTTGTCGGCAGGGAGGACGACGACGTTGCTAAAGACCAGTGATATCGACCGTAATCCGCACACATCTAAACTCCATAGAGCCAGCGATTCAATTCACGATTGAGCACGAATCAGATGGCTGTCTCCCCTTACCTAGACGTATGTGCAGTGAGAAAGTCCGGCCGCCTTGACTTCCATGTGCATAGGAAGCCGACTCTACACAGGCCGATACCTGGATTTTTCATCGAGCCACCCTAGGACACATAAGTCTTCCGTGGCTTCGGCACTTGTCAAACGGGCGATCACGGTCTGCACCTCAGAGGAGACCCTTCGAAAAGAGATCGAAACAATCAAACAAGACCTGCGGAAGAATGGCTACCCAGCTAGATTTGTAAAAAGCACAATCAAGAAACTTCGACGCACCCCTTCAACCCAAGACGCCGCCCCTCCTCCCCCACCCGCGTGTGTGTACCCTACATCAAGGGCACAAGCGAGGTTCTCGCCCGAGTACTACGACAGTACGGCATAGCGGTATCACACAAGCCAGTCTCGACCATCGGCGGCCTTCTCCCCCTACCAAAGGATCGTCCCCCGAGGGAGAGGGCACAGGGACTGGTTTACAAAATTCCCTGCGGTGACTGCCCCGCGTCGTACGTTGGGGAAACGAAAAACTATCCAGAGCGCCTGCGGCGCCACCGCTACGACATCGTGAAGAAGAATGTGGAGGGAAGCGCGCTGGCTGAACACGTCGAGAAGACAAACCACTCCATCGACCTCGACAACAGCTCCATCCTCGGAACGGAGAGAAACTGGCGGAGGCGCCTTCTGTTGGAGTCGTGGCATATTCAATGCACACGTGGCAACGTAAACCGGTCGACGGGGACCCTTCCCAGCAGCTACGTTTCGGGGTTAAGAGGGATAATCCGGAGAGCACCCGGGGGTGTTCGGGTTCGTGGGCAGGCCGTTCCGCGGGACAAAAACAGTCACCCGTGATCAAGGAACCGAGTTGGTTCCGAAACGTCGGGATTTTTGCTTTTAATAAAGCTTGGTTAGAGTTTCACGTTGAAGTTTTATAGCATCACAAACGTTTAGCGATACTCTGAGTTCCCAGACCACTTATCTATACGTTCACGGTGCTCTTCATCAGATAATTTAGCGCGTACCATATGTATACTTGACAGTTGCTCCTAGAATTAAGCGTCACTTCCGCCAACCGGGCTGATAAACCTGGTGATCTTTTTCATTCTTTCGAGCTCCTCTTTCTTTGTGCGCATAGGTGGTCAGGCTCGTCATCGCCTACACTCTGGTCACATGACCTTCCCATTAACCAATCATCGTTGAGCACCTCTCTCTTCCTCTCGCACCCGTGAGCCAATCAGTGTCGAGCCTCGCCACAACACTTTTCAGGGCGCAGCTCTTAGACGCCCGTTTCCGGCTTAAGCGGCGTCGCCGTCGCTGTCGCCATCGCTGTCGGCGTTACCGCGCGTTGCATTATGGGATGTTCCCATATTGACGTCACACGTGATGTCACCTGTGATTTCACAAGGGTTACCCTCACCAGGGTTACGAGGGTTACCCTCACCAGGGTCACGAATGTTACCCTCACGAGGATCACCCTTGAGAGGGTCACCCTCACGAGGGTGACAAGGGTCAACGTCACTACTTTATCCGCGTACGCCGCAGGTGACATCACGTCTGACGTCATTATAGAAAACACGTGACTTATCACATCACGTGTGACGTCACGAAAACAAAATTTTACCGGTAAATTTAGAGGAAAAATTTCACCACTAAATATAGCGGGGAAGAAAGAGCAGCATACCCTCCCCTCGTGGCCTTCCCTTCTCCTCCTCAAGAGCTGCGCTCTAATTCGGCGTTACACCAAATTTTAAACGTCTTTCATTTTTTTAATTCAGGATTCACTTTTATCTGTGCTTCCACGAAATCCCGTACACCTATTGCCATTGGAAGTTCCACGTAAATAAAACAGCAGGCCCTGTTGTTACATAACGCGAATAATATGGTTGAGTACATAAACATGAGGAAGATACACAAAAGGGGGACGGACAACGCTGCATAATGCACGCTGCATAATGCAAAAAGAACGCTAAACATCTGTACTTTTTTTTTACATACGTCAAATGATTCGTTTGTGCATGCCATTGTTAGTGTAAGTATTTAAAGAAGATAGCTGAGAACCAAACCATTGCCGCATACTGGTCACAGGACAGAGCTCCGCCGACCCATTCGTTCCCGGGTTTTTTTTTCTCGAGCGATTTTTAGAAATCTCTGTGCGCCGATAATTTACCCAAGACTGATAATCAGGCGCTGAATTCCTTGATTTATATTGCAGATAAATGCGAGTGTGCTGACAGTGCAACACCTGAAAATAATTGAAGAGACACTGGTAAGGGTTTGTGATTTCAGGAAGATTTTTTCATATAAAATCTCAGTTCTAATTACAGAAACGCGTTGCGTCTTCACAACTGCTTGTAACAGTAGCTGTCAATTCCTGTCATATACACTTAACGCTAAATATAAATTAGCGTGTTTATTAAAAAGAAAAGGCACTGTTGCCAATTCGTGTTTCTGACATATTTCCAGTGTACGATCTAAACTGCGTACATCAGTATTCACCGACGTTGATATATCAGTTGAGATGCGGAACTGCCGCGGAGATGAACTGCCTCATTTTTCACGAAGTTCGGCACCTGTCGTTTGAAGCGCATATAGAAGATTTGGTTCAAAACGAGGATTCTTTGGATTGGAGAATGTTGGAGACTACGGCGAAGGGTCATCCTGAGTCGGTGTTTTATAATGTGTCCATGCTTTGTCTATCAACTGTAGTTACCGTAACATTCATCTCCAAAACCGCGGCGCTTTAATAAAAGAATAGAGTAGCGAATTTATAAAGGAGAGGAGGGTACTGAGCAAGAAAGCAGCGTCTACGCACTGTTTCACACCTGAGCTTACCTTGCAATGCTGGTAAACAATAAAAAGAAATCTGAACTCCAATACGACCTACTAGACTTCAGATTCCTGACGCAATCTCAACTCAATTAAGTATTGTTTGTTTGATCAGGTGAAGCAATGAGACAGGAGATCGCCGCCACGCCCCAGTAAGGCGCGTTCACACCGGCGATGTGCAGCATTCGCGCACAACTTTAATCGCAAGAGCGACCATTGCGGCAAAAAAGCGACGCGTTTCGAGGCAGTCCCTAGCGGACCCGACTTTTTTTATTAGATCTAGTCGCGGGAGCGCGCAGGCCAATCAGCGGCGTTCGGAGCGAGAGTTTTCGAGAAGCAACTCGGTCATCGCGCACGCCAGTGTGACAATCCTGATTTATTTGCGGTGCGATCGGGTCGCATCAGCGCTAATCCCCTACTTCGCCGGTCTGGACGCTCTTTAACGGCACGCAGTATTGTCGCAAAGAGGGTACACAACCTACAACTTGCTAGCGTTGAGGCTCGCCGATAGTGGGTTGCGATGCCGCTCATCATACACTGTTGGAAGAAAAAACATGACATGGTATTTCAAGTGATTCGTGGCCAACACTATACACGAAAGAGTTTTTGTGAAAATGGTACGAAGTTGCGTTACCTCGATTGAAGCGAACTTGCCACGTTACGTTGTCAAGCGAAGCGGCCTTTTCGAAATATTTCACTGGCTTGCAATCATTTATACCCAAAACGACGATGCGGGACGCGTGAATGTTGGCTCACACACACTCTAAGAGGTGTCTGCGTGTCTACTTACCCACAAAACACTCAAAGAGCCAATCTCTGCGATCTACGAAATCAGCTCAGCGAGAATGTTGAGGCGGAACATCCATTTGAGAGCTCAAAATTAAGTCTGCGTTGTGGCATTAGACAATGGAAGCATGACGCTTTGCACTGTCTAATGCCTCAGCGCAGACTTAATTTTGAGGTCTGAACAGATGTTCCGCCTCATCATTCGCTGAGCATTTCTAATCGCAGATCTGGCTCTTTGATATTTTGTCGGGTAAATAGACGCAAAGACACTTCTTAGAGAATGCACTACGACTGCTTATGACTGATTATATTAAAACATCTCGTTATATTTTTGGACGAGAACACACAATGACGCCACCTAAGTGTTATATGTGGAACACTGGGGATTCCAATATATATTCTTTTTTTTCGCATAAATATTTTTGGTGTGAAATCTTTTAACAACTATTATAAATGAAACTTTTATATAGATAGTTCGTATATTTTATCTTGCAAATACCGCAAAACCATTGCTCTAGCGAATAGCAGTTCCAGGTTCACCTCATAGATGGCGCCAGCGTGGTAGTATGTTCTCTTGTCGTAAGAGATTACAAGGACTCGGTCGTAAGCAGACGACAGTGTGTGAACCAGCCTATGACTAAACAAGTTGCGAGTGAATATCAAGCATTCAAAAATAATGAATTTAATGTTTCTCGTTACATTCATCTTGTTCCCACATACCTAGAGCTACACCACGTGCCTGGGTCAGCGTGTAAAATACTTGCCGACAGTGCTACTGTCTGAGAAGATGAATCTCATACGGGTGCAGTATAAGAAAAATGGGGTGTGCATATCCTTCCTGGGCCAAGACTGACTCCACCTGAGGCTAAAACGTGGTTAATCTGATGTAAACGGGTCTTTGCTTTGCACACAATTCTCGTACAAGAACAAAAGAGTGCTAAGTTGCAAACTTAGGCATACCATGTTTGTAAAATGTAGAAACAAGGAGGTTAAGCATGCCGGACCCATGCCGTTTTTTATTCACAGCAGACAGCAGCACACACAATATTACTGTACTTAGAAATTCTAAATATTTATCTTGGTTTTTCACGCCTGGGCAAAATAAATACTACAATACTTCCCTGCTGTACCGGCGATATTTCCACAAAGGGCGTAAAGATCAAAACTCCAGAAAGAGATGTTTAGGCATACTTACAGAAGGACAGCTTGACAACTAGATCAGTGTTGCATGACGCATGACTTTTTCGAATATATAAATCACGCTTGTTGCCATCGACGGTTTATATGTGTGGAAGAAACATCTTAAGGTTTCACAGCTTGCCACATTGCTCCAGAAATGCATTTTCTGCAAACATACTTTTTAATGATGTTTCTTTCTTTTACAGGAATGTATGATCCCAGTTACTCCAACTCCAAAAGTGGCAAAACATCTCCTAAGATATATGGAAAGCAGCTCGCAGGGTAAAACCTGGTGGCTTACAAGCGATATTAGTCGGAGCTAACAACTCGCTAATATTAAAATACGCCATATGAAATGGGTTCAAGAGAGCTCACACGTCTATGCTAAGATAGAAACACTTTATCAGCTGTTTATGCTGAAAACTTCAGAATAGTTTTATTCGAAATTTACTGTTTGATCTCTTTTAGATGTATATTTTAATCTTAGCGACTCGTAGCGCGCGTCGACTCGCGTCTAGCTGTACGCACTGAAAGTGTTTTCTAGATAAACTATTAGAAAACCTAAAACATAGTTCACGTATAGTTAACCAAGCGTTTTAAACCTGGTGCAAATGACCGAGGGCGTTAACACACCGCAGCTCAGAGCGCGTGGAACGAAAGCTCGCGCGGCAGAACTTAGGCATCCTTTGTTGAATCCAGAGTTGTACACGTTCCTCAAAACAAGGAACGAAAGCTCGTTCCTCGTTCCTTCGGATTTTTGGAACGCGTTCCCGTTACAAGTTTCATTTGTGAAAAAGGAACTCGTTCCCGTTACAGTTTAAAAATGGAACGTGACGTTACATATACGTTACTTAAATAGCGGATTTTGACTTTCAGACGTCCCTCTTTCTCTTCGATTGACTAAAATATATTTTTTTTTGTTTCACAGTTTTGGACACTGAAAAAATGTATCAATGTCCGTTAGAACTCCTGCACCCAACTGTTACCACGCGAGAACCCCGCAAAATAAGCCCTAAGATAAGTAACAAAAAGTTAAGAGACCCTGGTCTTCGTAATGATATGGTTTTGTACATTTTAAATTTCCCTCTTAGAAATAAATTTAAAATGACCCCGCTGGACAAAAAAAGGAACGCCGTTCCTCTTTCCGTTCCAGCAAAAACGTAACGAGTTCCCGTTCAGTTCCACTAATGCAAAATGGGAATGGAACGTCGGCGTTCCTTCGTTCCTTCTAAAAGGAACGCGTTCCAGGAAGGCCGTTTCTTGGAACGCCGTTCCGTACAAAACTGGTTCAAGCCCCCCCCCGTCTTGGTCAAAAAGAGCATGGTACCGGCATGCTTTCGTGTACCACTACTGCGGGACGCTTGTCAAAGACCCAAGGCTATCTACAGATGAGACACCAGACGTCCATCGGTGCTAACTACCGGTTGTCTAAACATACACAAAACACTATTAATTTTTCTAAAGTACAAACAATCTTTCTTTTTAAATGAAATGGCGTTAGGTGGTTGGTACATATACCACGTCAGAGGGATACCGACAAAGTAGGTGAGGCTCATAGCGTTAAGCTGGGGTTCCCGCCCGCACGCGGAAGCGGCCACACTCCCCCGCCCCTCCAGACGACTGTCATTATCCTCAAATAGGACTAACTTCTCACGTAACCCAACCAAATACGTGACGTCACAGGAAAGATGGCAGCACTCAGGCATTGTCTGTTCCAGCTGGGACGGAGCTTGTCAGATGCGTGGTTCATTGTCGTTGGTCTGAGCGAGTTGATTTCAGATGCGGGAGCCGTGATATGAAGACGACCGAAATCGACTTCAGAGTTCAGCGTGGTCTCTCACGTAGGTATGACGTATATTTGAGGGAGGAACGGTGCATATTTCGCTGGCAATTGTCGGGGATATTGGCACGAAACTAGATACAATTTGCCCTGCGTTGCTCGGACCTCGTATTGATTCGAATATCGCTAGGATAAAATCTAACGCGCCATTTTTGTGCTCGCATTGACAATCGGAATCACCGAGGTCTTAGGTGAAGCATGTGCGATGTATTTGGATACACAGTTAAGCTACGGGATTTGCGCAAGTCGTGCTTGGCAGTGTGCAGTCGTAGTGCCGCTTCGTTCAAATGACCGGAGGTTCACTCTGGTTGCCCGGAGCACCGAGGAGCTGCTTTGAAACTGGTAGTTCTCGTGCCGTGCAAGACGATTCTGTTTTCCTGTCTAAATTGTTCTAGCGTAGACGTGCACTTTCACGAATCACAGGTGTTGCAGTTCAATGCCAGAAAATGTGTACCACATCCGTTTCAGTTCAGTTTTTTGGCGGCAGTCGTCAAAACACCGAAGGAGAGGATATTCCGGCGGCTCACTAAAGCAATGTAGCACCTTTACTAGTCAGAATAAAGGACCTTCGTCAGGTTTTTTGTTATATTGTCACGGATACTTGGACCCGTCCTTTCTTTTATTCGTCTTTGTTATTTTTGATTGTTCCACGCTGTACTCGGCTTTGAACGCGTGTTTTGGGGGGGGGGGGGGTGATGGGCTATTCACCCTTCGCTCTTTCCTCGTACACCCCAAGGAGCCGTGAAATCCGATCCTGAGCCCTGCAAAAGAAGCGTAAGACGATTGAGTTCCACAAGAGGAGTGAACACCGCAAATAGACCTGAAAGTACCTGAATACCGACCCAATCGCCGCGACCCGGGAGAACCACCGAAATTCAGTCTTCTGCCAGACAAACCGAAGCGGACTAAGACAACGATGACCAACCCGCAGCACCAGACCGCGACTGCTCCCACCGCTGTTTACATGCCCGTTGCGCCTCGCACTCCGACGCCCTTTTAGGAGAGGAGTACGAAGACGTCGAGGACTGAATTGACCAATACGAGCGTGTCTCCCGCCACAACGGCAGGCAGGCGTCCAGCACCCGCAGAAACTATACTTGTCGTGGAAGGATCTGTCAGGCACTAGTTTCAAGTGCTACAAATCCTTCTTGACGTTGTAGGAAGTTTGCAAGACAGAGCTGAAGCGCACCTACGCCAGCCATCATCGACAAAGAGGGAGCCGAAGAGCTGCTTCGGTTCGAGACACTGAGGGCCACAATGAAAATGTCACCGCCTTTATGTAGGATGGTTTGCGCCTGAGCGCCCGTGCAAACCTTCAGGCTACAGAAGAGAAAAAGCTAAGAATTATCATGCGGCAGCTTGAGAAGCAACATCGTTCGGCGGCCTTGTCCGCAGCCCTGCGAAAAACAATCGAAAGGTTTGTTACCGAGGCTTCCAACATCAGATGTGCCCCGCAGGCCCAAACTGGTCATCATCAACGACTTCCGGGCGTCTCCAGACTTGAGTCGTCCAGCGGCAGCTTCAACTCCAGCCCCCAGACATTCGTGACATCATTGATGACGTTGTCCGGACGGAGGGAGTTCAGAAGCTACTTCCTGCCGCCAGTCGCCTGTCTTCCATTGCAAATTCCGAGGTCGTTCCAGGAAAAGGTAAACAGAAATTTGAACTGGAGACTTCTGCGAGAAAAGCGGCATTTGATGAACCGAGGATGACCTACCCGGCAATGGCACGACGACAACCACCGGCTCCCGTTAGTGCCCGACGCCAACTCGGAGGGACACACCAACGCCGCAGTATTCCCGACGTCGCGAAGAACCAGTGTAGGTCCACGCTGAAACACACACACCGAGAAAGACGAACGTGTGGCAAACGGTCAACCGACGACTACTATGCTACCACTGCGATGAGGCCAACCAGGTCTACCGTTGGTGCCCGGACCGACGAATGGGCCTCCGAGGGTTCGCGCCGAACAACCCTCGACCACGTTGCGGGGAGCGACCAAGTGACTTCGAGGAATATCTTCGGTGGCCTCTGTCCCAGGTGCCGACACTACCCCGAAGCGCCCGATCCCTATCACCTCGACGTGCCCATCGCCTGGATGGGAGGTAACCTCGACACATGGTTCTGCACCAAGCACGCCAAAGCAGGTGTGCGACAATGCAATAACAGCTGATTTTGGTGTCGGTCGTCGTCCAAAGGCAATAATAATTTGACGAAACAGTTATCTGTGTCCACTCCTCGAGGGACACTTTGAACACGATCCCCATGTTTAAGGTGAAGTGCCGCTGAGTGGCTTGTAGAAATAGTATGGTTGGTCCCTCTCGAAAACTGAGCACCAAGCATCACCCGAGTTCACTTTGCCATATGAGACTTACACAAGTTTCAGTGATTGCGTCATGTAGAAGAAATCGCAGTTGCGGAATGTAAAGTGCTTGGATAGCAAATACATGTTGTCAGCAGCCATCAGGCCAATGGAAGAGCGAAAGGCACAACCACGCAACCAACACCTGCTCGAACTTGCTACATGGATGCAGAAAACTGCCAGCAATTTTTCGCAAATAAGTAGAGTGATTTGAGGACAGCTATTTTTCTTATTCGGGGCATCTCAACCATACCTGCAGTTTCAGCGTATGGGATGTCAGTGGCAACACATGACGTATGATCAGGAGACGGCGGGTGGGGGCCAGAAAGAGCAAATTCGCCACTCGACCAAACTGAACACCAAGGTGTCAGGAGCTGGAGCGTTATCCGAAAAGGAGCACAGACAGCATGACCAAACGTCTGTCACGAGACTGTTCTAACACAAACTCTAAAAATGTTGAAGTGTTATTTCTTTATTTTACTCTCCAAAGGCCCCTGTGGGCCATTGCGAAAGATTTTTATAACTTTACAGACATGATAAAAACATCATAGCACACTGACGTTAACGAGGACAAAACAGGCCCAGCTACTGAAAACAAGTATTACACTATTAGCGGCGAGATGTTTCGGTGGCGCCCTAGTTTGGTTACCTTTCGTGACGTCAATACTTTGTGAAAAACAAGTTCTATGGTGTTTGTAATGAGCATGGTGAAAGCCTGAAATCATAGCGTTCTCAGAGCAACACTGCCGACACCGTCAAAATTTAAGTTCTTACATTGCTCTTATTTGCGTCGATGAGAAATCCTTTACTGACGTCATAGTCAGCATTCGGCCAATTGTGGTGGGCCGACCGCAGCGACGCTTTTGATCGTTCACGTCGCCAATAACTTCGTTTCAGCTTGGGTCCAGACGCAGTCAATGCTACAAGCGCGAGCTCCGGGCTTCGAGCGTCCCTGCCAAGCACGCGCGCTCGTGCAGTAGAGGCACTGTTCAGGGCCACACGCTCCACTCTAAGAAAAAAGGAGGAGAAAGGTAGCAACGGCGACTGTTCCTCCTTGTTGTGGTCAAGTTGCCCAGAGAAGGGAGGAACGGAAGTTTGGATGAAAGGAGGAGGCGCAGTTCCTCCCTGTTCAGTTGGCGCAGGGGTAGAACATCGCACTACTGACCAAGTGGTCGAAGGTTCGATCCCTCGGGGGCGCGGTGTTTTTTTTTTTTTTTTTTTTGTTTTGTTTCGTTAAGTTTTTTTTTAATTTTTTAATTTACCAAAACAGGCATAAACAAACCGGGACCGATGGAAGGAAAATTAAAGTCCTTATTCTCCACCGACGTCAAGGAAAACTATACAAATATTGCTACAAGCTTCATCAGCGCGCTGTTTGATAAACAAGATTTGGGCACCCAGGTTAGATCTAAGCCGTTTACGCAGGGGCCAAGACGACGAGGTCGGTCCTTCAGTCGTTTCTTTTGCCGCGGCGTTTTTGACATTTACAAAGAAATAAGTTTAAACAGATCCGTCATAAACCGCTAAGCTTCGAAACGATGCCGACACTGCTACGTACACTGGGCGGCTGCGATCAGCTGCGATGGCGGCGGGCTTCGGGCCTCGGCCTATTCGGCCTCATTTCATAACTCGGCTGCCTCGGCCGCCCCGACTGCCGGGCCCTGACCCTGCACTCTAAGAAAAATTGAAGGTAAAAGGTAGTAGCACCGGCGCGGTCTTCCTCCCTTCTACTGACGCGCCCCCAAGCGGACTCGAGAAGAACGGAGGCATCTTCTTTCGGTTTCGTTTATCGAGCACGTCGCGCACGTTGTTAAATAAATGTTGTTGAGTTGATTGAGCTTCAGCGGCAGCGAAGGCCGCCGTTAATTCCGTCTTCTAGTCCAAACGTGCAGAAAATTTCGGTTGCATTGACGTTTTTACCACTAATTTTTTCAAACGAACAAATGAAGCCGCTAGAAACAGCGAAGTTCCGGAGCAGTGCCAGCAGCGCTACGTACACTGGGTATGGCCGTCTCGGATTGCGCGATTGCGGGACGTACGCGGACTACGCGGAACTACAGTAGCGGAACCACGCGGAACTGTATCGACGTTTTCGACGTTACGGAAATCGCAGGAACTGTGTCCAAGGCTGACAGCTTTTCCTGCCGGCTGCCTGGGTGCCTTCCGTGCTGTGTTCGGTTCTGTTTTCCCGTGCCGAGTGCCAACCGGCGTTCAACGTGGTTCTGTATTTCTGCGTGTCAGCAACATAGCAGCAACATCGTGATGGCAGTGTTGTGCGTAGTGAACAGAAGACTGGAATTATCGCCGATGTGACCGTGTGTTCGCGTATCAGTGGTGTAACAACAAGATGAAATGACGTAAACTGTCGGGCATTGATGCCGCTGGTCGGGCCGTGATCGGAGGGGTGGGGTGTCGCAGGTTGACATTCCCCTTTACATTAAAGAGTTTAAGACCACTTGAGAAATTAGGTGCAGTCGATCGGCGTGCGGATAATCATGTTGGAACGCTGGTCTGAACGGTAAGCTCCTATCGTACAGTGGCCAATGTGACTGTCGGTCCCCGGGAGCGATTGCGCTCTGGTGAAAAGACTGAACAGTACAAAATAATGACGGAAAGTATGTACTATATTTACAATGAAATTTTAGCATAAAAAAGGTAAAATCGAAAAAAAAGCTCGGCTTTATTTTGCTGTTTAAATACACTACGGTTCCTGGAGAAACTGCCTTCCAAGTGGCGCGCTGGGATGAGCGCTAGACGTTTTCGAGCTCGCCACGGGGTAGCTCCGTACACTTAACACCTGCCGCAAGTCGCGGCTTTGACTGAGTTCAAGTTGATCGAAAAGCGATCTCTCTGCCCGTGAAGCATCACTTCCAGCTGAGGGAATATCCGCTCTACACAGATTAATTCAAGACGGCGATTGCAGCCGTGCGCGAACAGCACAAATAGAAAAACAAACACTACAATAGAAATACTGGCTAGGAAGTGCCGTGCGGGGAAACAAACCCAGGCTTGGAACCGCATTGGAGCGGCTCGATTTATTGGCTTTCAAATAATTACGGCATGATCGAGCGTTTTCTTTTTAATAAGAGATTCATCCCCTGAGCCATTAAAAATACTCTCAGATGTATGACATTGCTGGAAAAAAATCAACATGCTGGGAATATTTTTTATTGCTTACGGAGTCACCGAAAAATTCCGTACTTTCAAAACGACCAGTATAAAAGACGGAAACGCAGAACTCGGGAGTAGTGATCGGGTTAGTGTGCTGTTGTATTGCTGTTTGTATGCTGTTGTGTTGATGTTTGTACGTATGTGTATGCGCTCTATGTATGTTCAGCTGATGCTTGTACCGTAGAACGGGTAATGTGTCTACCTAATGTGAAATAGAGGCTCCCGAAGCGCAATGGTGGCGTCAGAAAATAAAATATTTTTTGTAGAACATGAATTGGGCGGTAACTAGCGCCACCTAGCCTAGCTACTTGTGATCAATCTGCTTGACGCTGCCATCTGGTGGCAAGCGATTTAACCTCCTTTTACGCTACGCGGCTACGCCATAATTTCGTGTTACCGTGCTGAAACGAGCCAGGAGGCTGCTTCGGATTTGCTTTTTTGAGAGCGGCTTCTGGTTTTGCGGGCGAATGGTTTACCACTCCTTCGTGATGTGCGGTTGACGCAACGGTTGACGAAAAAATTGTGGCTCGAGGAATAGCAAAGGTAAGACAGAGTGCGCGAACTGGGTGCCTGTTGTCTCCGTTTAACATCGCAGTGTTGACGATGAGACGACTGAGTGACTGCATGCTTTCGAAACGTAAGTTTCTTTACCTGCAGGGGAAAGCCGGCTTCGGAAATAAATACAGTTCGCGGAAAGCTCGTGTTACGTTTTTATTTGCTGCTCCTCTCGCTCCGTACAATAGACTTCGTGTTCTCGTTAAGCCTTATTGAGCTCGATTTGCTCGATTCGTGGCCGCCATATTGAGATGCAGGCGACGGAGGAACTTTTGCTCCCCTGCTTTAGGGACGAAAGTTCCTCCATTTCTGAAGGAACATATGTGTCAAGAGCGTTCCTCCCTTTAGGGAGGACTATACTGACCCTTTTTTCTAAGAGTGTGCTTGTAGCATCGGCTGCGTCTGGACCCAAGCTGAAACGAAGTATAGTGAGAAAATTATTTCCGTAACTTGCCAAATAGAAAGACGATCGCACCTCTGACTATCTAGTTTAATTAGTGCGTGATAATTCTGGATACAGGCATTGTTATATAGCAGGGCATTCTATATACACATGACAATAGACCTTTTGCAAAGCACCATCTAGCTGCATTGACTGTCACCATTTCTCTTTTTTTTTTTGCGCAAAGCACGCGAATGTACCTTAGTTCACGTCGAACAATAATGCTGCACTCGAGTCCAGTAGGCTCTGAGGTTCACAGTGATTGTCGTACACATTCGCAGAGTGCGCGCGTGTCCAAAGTATGAAGGCCTCGCGTAATTAGTGGACTAGCTATTATACTCCTTTACACCACAATTTGGCAAACGGCGAAAGCTACAGTCCAAGTGAGACAATATGAACGTTGGAGAGAGGCACGTGACAATATATCATCAGAGTGATCTCCTTCTGCGGAGAGTTGTCACATGCCTTCACTCCATTTCTGCATTTAGCTCAAAGAGGCCGTAGTGTTTGCTATTTTCCAAGTCATGTTGAAACTAAGTACAGCACACGCTTTTGAAAAAATCTCATGAAGAAACTGAAAGAAATGGTAGTCAACATTTTGCTAAACGACTGCTTCTTGGGGCGAAGCACAAACTGAAATACGATGTTAGTCGGGTAATTAAAACAAGTAAATAATAAACCTATT
The DNA here is from genome assembly GCA_037355805.1 of Ixodes ricinus. Lineage (NCBI taxonomy): Eukaryota > Metazoa > Arthropoda > Arachnida > Ixodida > Ixodidae > Ixodes > Ixodes ricinus. Next base: position 5,247 of record JAZHYW010037830.1, on the reverse strand, counting down.
GATACAATGAACTCCTGATGAAAAAAATTATGCATGCAATAAATCCTACGAAGGTGAAAAATGTGCAGTTAATTTTCTATTTCTCAGTTGCATTAATTATAACAAATTGTTGATATGTGTGGTCCTACCTATGGAGCTCTAAAGAGCGAGGCTGCATTTCTTTTCAACGTATTAGATATTGGAATGATGCATGAGATAACCTGGTAAGCGGTGTCTGACCATACTGACCATACACTGTAGGTTAGGATGAACTGCTGATAATGATCGGCAAGGTCACGAGCCTACTAAAACTTTAAGGACGTCAGATACATTATTTCTGCTCAAAAAAAAAATCTTGTTAACTCTCGTGTGATGTCTCCAAGGAAATATATTAAATGTTTTATGAGCGCTAGTATTTATTTTCCGAATGATTGATTCAGTTTCTTCATAACAGTTTACGTGCACTTTACTTAAGCAAACGCCAGTGTTTCACTACAAAAAATTATCTGACGCAAGCTACTGCAATGAAAGCGTTGCATAACGATCTTGAAAACTAACAATTCGTAAAATGGTTGATCAGTATAAATGGTTAAATATCGCAGGAGCTTTCTCGCCAGAAGTTGCTGTTATTATGTGGTGACCTACACTCCAAGAAATGCGTGCGCATCTACTTACCCGCGAAACATTCAAAGGGCCAATCATTGCGATCTAGGAAATCAGCTCAGCGAATGATGATGCGGAACATCCGTTTAAACCTAAAAATGAAGTCAGCGCTGTGGCATTACGCAATGCAAAGCGTCATGCTTGCAGTGCGTAATGAGACAGCACTGACTTAATTTTTGTCGAGCGAGTTGACACAGCAGGCAGCTGACTCTCCAGGCGGGCAAGTGCCGCTCCAGGTTTATTGAGCCTCTTTTGTAGTGGCCGTACACAGTGGTGCCATCCCGTGGTACAGCGGTAGATTATTTACACAGTAGTGCCATCTAGTGCCACACTGTTACCCTACACTACATCCTCCCTTCTGTAAAACTAAACAGAGGTACTCTTGCCCCGAAAGAAAATGTTCATAGATCAAGCCTTCTCGGCCTGCAAATCCTTCTTCCGAACCTCGAAACCCGCAGAGGAGAAGCAGAAGTGGAACTGCGGGATGCTTGTCCACTTGAGGAGCTTTCCCGAGGCGATGCGGTTCTCTGATCTCGGGCTGTTCGAGCTGCTCCTGGCGTTGTTGCGGGCATGGCGGTCTGCGCCGCCATGGGACTGCCAGACGGGCTGGTGCCGGTGATACATTCTGTAGGATTTCCCGTCGTTGGCACCAGGTGCTTCCGGTTGCGCTGAAGTACACCCGTCGGCGTCTCCACAACGTATGAGCGGGGGCGTTGAGCTGGCCCCATGACCGTTGCGGGACAGTTAGCATCTTGTACCCAGACCTGCTCGCCGGCCTGGAGAGGACGAAGTACGCGAGCCGCGTGCCTCCGGTTGAAGTCCGATGCTTGCCGTCTCCTGCTGGCTTGATCACGCTGAGTGAATGGGACGGAGGGGGCCAGGCTGGCTCCAGCTGGTAGGACGTCTTCGGTACCCGAGTCTGCAGGCGCCTGCCCATAAGCAGCTGAGCAGGGCTCACTCCGTTTACGCCAGGAGTGTCCCGGTACACCAGAAGTGCCAGGTAGGGATCATCCGCCTTCCTCAGCAGGTCCTTGACCGTCCTCACCATCCGTTCTACCTCCCCGTTCGACTGTGGAAATCGGGGGCTGCTCGTGACATGGCGGAAGCCAAAGGACTCAGCGAAGGCAGAGAATTCTCTGGCCGCAAACTGGGGCCCGTTATCGCTGCGCACCAGTCTCGGGATCCCGTGGCGTGCGAAGACGCTCTTGATGGCGTTGATGACAGCAGGTGCGGTCGTCGAGCGCAGGCTGATGACCTCCGGGAAACGTGACCGGTAGTCCACCAGGAGGACGTAGTCCTGGCCGTTCAGGTGGAACAGATCTATTTCCACCTCTTCCCAGGGTCGACTTGGAGTCGTTGAGGGCAGCATGGGCTCCGAGCGCTGCACTCTGGTTTCGGCACACGTGGGACAGTTAGACACCAGCGTGTCTATCTGGTTGTTGATGCCCGGCCACCAGACCGACTCCCGAGCGAGAGCTTTGCATCGATTGATGCCCTGATGCCCATCATGTAGGAGCTCCAGCATACGACGCTGAAGGGCGGACGGCACGACGATGCGGGACCCCTTCAGAAGCAGTCCCTCGCAGACGCTGAGGTCCCCTTGGTATTGCCAGTACTTCTTGACGTGGAGAGGCAAGTGGGACTGCCGTGGCCAGCCGTTGTCGCAGTAGTGAAGCAGCAGACTGCACTCGCCGTCGGTGGCTTGGGACTGGCGCAAGTGCTCGAGCTGTGACGAGACGATGTCCGGCAGGGAACGGACAACCTCTTGGACGAAGAGCTCGACTTGGTTCACCGGGCTGGACAAGGGGAATCCAGAGGTGCGCGCGAAAGCGTATCAGCAGTTGCCAACAGCTTCCCCGGTACGTAGAGTACTTGGTACTGGAAACGCATCAGCTTCAAGCGAAACCGCTGAATCCGTGGTGGCAGCAGGTCAACGTCCATGGATCCCAAGAGTGCGACCAGAGGTTGATGGTCCGTCTCGAGGAAGAACTGAAGTCCCCGGACGTACTCCTCGAATCGCTGCACCGCCCACGTGACCGCCAGAGCTTCTTTTTCCGTTTGGCTGTATCGGCGCTCCGTGGGTGTGAGGGACCGCGATGCGAAAGCGACGGCCCGACGCTCACCGGATGGCTGCTCCTGAAGGAGTACTGCCCCGAGTCCAAAGGAGCTGGCGTCGGCCGAGATCGTGGTCTTGTATGCGGTGTGGTAGCGAGCCACGCAGAGGTCGGAGCACAGCAGCTTCTTCAGACGGTCGAAGGCAGACTGTTGCGCATGGCCCCAAGTCCAAGCAGTGTTCTTGAGTAGCAAGGCACGGATCGGCGCGGTCACCTCCGAAACGTGGGGTAAAAAGCGCCCGATGTGATTCACGAGGCCCAATAGACGACGGACGCCTGCAACGTCTTCGGGTGCAGGCATGGCTTGGATCGCCGCAACCTTCTCTGGATCGGGGGCGATGCCTTGAGCGCTGACCACGACTCCAAGGAACTTGACGCTGGAAGTGGCGAACGAGCACTTCTCCCGGTTGAGTGTGACTCCTGCCTTCGCTAGCCGATCGAGGACTTGCCGGAGGCGGCGGTCGTGCTCGGAACGTGTCTTCCCAAAGACGAGTATATCGTCAATCATGTTCACAACACCCGCTTGGCCTTCCAGGATCCGCGACATCTGCCGCTGGAAATACTCCGGTGCGGACGTGATCCCGAACGGCAGCCGGAGGAAGCAGTAGCGGCCAAACGGGGTAATGAATGTGGTTAACTCTTGGGACTCGGTGGACAGCTTGACCTGGTGGAAACTTGACGTGGCGTCTAACTTGGAGAAAACTGTGGCTTCTCCGAGCAACCCGAGGCATTGTTCCACGGTAGGAAGCACGTGACGCTCTCGAAGAACCACCTTGTTGAGGCGAGTCAAATCCACGCAGAGTCGGTAGCCACCCGAGACCTTAGGGACGACAACCAGTCCAGCACACCAGTCAGTGGGTGTGTCCACCCGACGAATCACGCCTTCAGCTTCAAGCTTATCGAGCTCAGTCTTGACGGCGTCGCGGAGAGGGAGTGGAAGGCGCCGGGGTACACTCAACGAGAAAGGCGTAGCGTTGGGTTGCAGCCTGATAGTGTAGGCTTCGGGAAGTGTCCCAAGTCCTCGGAAAAGGCTGGGATCGAGACACAAGTCGCTCGAGGGCTGAGGAGTTTCCGAGACGTGGTCGACAAACGTACAGACGCCCAAGGCTTGAATCGCCGGGAAGCCCAGCAGCGGGACCGTCTTGGCGGCCAGGACGTAGAGCAGCTGCTTGACGGACTTGCCGCGCCACTCCAGGGTAGCGACGAAAGTGCCCAGAACTGGCAGAGTGTTGTTGCCAGGGCCTTTCAACTCGCCCTTCGGATCTTGAAGCTTCGAGGGGACGCCGGGAAACGTATTGGGTACGACAGAAACTTCGGCGCCAGAGTCCACCTTGAAGGAGAGTGGGCACCCATCGACGAGTACCTCGACAAACTTCGCGTTAGGACGCTCTTCCGCGACGGCGTGAAGTTCGATGGAGCTGGCAGAAGGCTTTTGTGTCTGCTTCCCGTTGACGCGCTTTTTCTTGAGGCACACGTTCTCGAAGTGGCCACTCTTGCGGCAAAAGTTACAGGACGCGCGACGAGCCGGACAGTCAGCGCGAAGGTGTGATGCGCGCCCGCAGAAAGGGCACGGACGAGTTGGCTTATCAGCTGGCAGCTGAGTTGGCTTATCCGCCGGCGCCGATTTTCCCCTGCGAAGGCGAGCGGCGTCAACGGCGAGCGGTGATGAATCAGCAGAATCACGAGCCTTGCGCTCGTTGTCAGCATCTTCATGTTGGCGAACGTGCGTTAGCGCTTCGTGCAACGTCAATCGTGGATTCCGGCAGAGCTGGTCCGAGAGCTTGCGGTCGAGCAAACCCACAAGAAAGCGGTCCCGGACAAGCCGCTCTTCGACGTCGGTCGACTGGTAATTGCAGCGCTTGACCATCGTTCGGAGCGCAGTGAAGAATGCGTCGGCCGTCTCACCCGGTTGCTGCGTACGGCGGTGGAAGCGCGCCGACTCGTACAGCTCGTTCGGTGGGTGGACAAAGTGGTCGGTGAACGCCTTCTTCACGGCGGCGACGTCCTGGAGGTCCGCCTCTCCCAGCGTGGTAGACGCGAGGACCACCCTGGCTTGTGGCCCCATGCAGTAGAGCATAGAGCGCACCTGGACTTCCGTCGGAGCGGCGTAGAGTCCGGTGGCGAACGAATAGTCCTCGTACTGCAGCAGCCACGTGGGCCAGGAGCTCGGGTTTTCGAAATCAAATGCTGGCGGTGGACGCAGCTGGACCATGCCTTGTGGAAGAGCGGCGGATCCAGCGGACCCAGCGGAACCTTCACTGTTGGCCATGGCGTCGGAAAGTAGCGGTGGCAGGGCCAGATCGTGTGTTGAAGCTGTCGAAGCCGCAGGCACGGGATCAGAGGAGATGAATCCCGCCCACTTTTGACACCATGTCGAGCGAGTTGACACAGCAGGCAGCTGACTCTCCAGGCGGGCAAGTGCCGCTCCAGGTTTATTGAGCCTCTTTTGTAGTGGCCGTACACAGTGGTGCCATCCCGTGGTACAGCGGTA